>JAJLXG010000055.1:0-44274 GCA_030571235.1 Wickerhamomyces sp. yHMH26
TTTTTTTTTTTTTTTCCCATATCAAATTTTTTTTTTTTAACCAAACTGTTTGGATTATGTCAGCAAGCTCCATATTACATAATCAGTTGCTTCTAGTTGATTATGTAATCGACCGGATAAAAAAACTATGGCTTCAAGTTGTTTCATCCGACGGTAAAAGTCTCTGGAAGTGGTTAAGCTGTAAGGGTCCCTAAGGTCTCTAAGGTCCCTGAGGTCCCTGAGGTCCCTGAGGGATGTCAAATTGCTAAGAAAAGAAAAAAAGAAAGAAAAAAAAAAAGACAAGAACTGTTGCGTTTGTCTGGGCTTTATTTACTTTGAAGTAGTTGACATGTTGAGAGTTTTGAATTAGTTATGTATAGACGTCCCTTGTGATAGAGATGGATTAATCAACAGATTTTTTTTTAAAATGGATTGATTGCTTATGGCGAGGTACTGTAGGGCACTGTTGATCCTAATAGACATCTAAGGCACTTATTTCGGGGTTCTCGAGGGTTCAGATGAGTGAAAAAAGTGTGACTTTAAGATTTGCCATAGTACCCGCTTACCACTACAAAAGCTGCACAAATTTAGAGATTAAAGCGCGATGAGGTTGAAGTCGAATGAGTTATTCAAGCAATTGGATTAGTGTGGTTAATTGGAGAAAGCATTATAAAAAGCGTTGGATTAATCATCGTTTTTTTTTCTTTTGTCCTTCTTCAAAGGGTTTAGTTGATGATCAATCCATAAAGATGGGATTTCACTTCATCGATCTGTTCTCTTCAAGAAACCAAGAACAAATCATCATCAAACCAGATGATGATCCAACTCCTTACATCGATATCCGTGTCGAGATTGATGAAAAAGAATTAGAAAGAAGATCCACTTGGTCTTATAAAATTCGCAAATTTCTTTGGGATTCTGTCGATAAACATCCAACTGAGCGGGCATTCTTATTGAAAGTTGACTTCTTTTTGATCTCATCTTCAATGTTGGGTTATTTCATCAAGACTTTGAACCAGAATAACATCAAAACAGCATACGTTAACGGTATGAGTGAATATTATGACATGTCTTCCAATCAACTGAACTATTTGACTACTCTTTGGACTGTCGGTTATATCATCGGACAAGTTCCTTCGAATTTGATCTTACATAGAATCTCTGCTCGTTATTACTTGGCCAGTTTGGAGTTCACTTGGGCTGTGTTGACCTTGTTGATGATCACTTGTAAATCACTTCCTTCGCTTTATGCACTGAGATTCTTCATGGGATTACTTGAAGCCGGTTATTTCCCTGGTTTGGAATATCTCATTGGCTCGTGGTATTCCAAAGAGGAGTTGAATAAGAGATTGACGCTTTTTGGAATCAGTGGTACCGTTGCTGGTTTGGTCTCTGGTCCATTACAACAAAGAATCTTGCAAAATTTTGCAAATAGTTCGATGGAACCTTTCAAATGGATGTTTGTGTTTGACTCTGTTATATCTTTTCCTGTTGCATTGTACACGCTTTTGGTGGATCCAAACACTCCATCTACAACCACTGCTTTCTACTTGAACAAGACGGATAGACTGGTGGCTTTAGAAAGAAGAAGAAGAATCGGTGCCCAGTTGAACTCAAGAGAGAAGTATACCGTTAAAAAAGTCAGATCATTCTTCAACACATGGCATATTTGGATCTTTCCTTGGGTCTTTCTTTGTTTCAATAACGTTGATAAGGCTGGTACCGGTGTTGCCTTCACAACATGGATGAAGTATGATTTGGGACTTACCTCTGCTCAGTATAATCAATACCCTTCTGCATCTTCTGGTGGTGAGATTGCATATGCTTTAATCAACTCTTGGATCTGTGATTATTTCAACAACTCTCCCATATGGTTATTCATCTCTGTCTATTTCATTGCAAACATCTGGGGATGCATCATGTTAGCAATATGGCATATCCCAATTGGATTGCATTGGTTCTCCTATTTCCTAATCTCAATTCCAATCGCTTCAACTCAACCGATGATCTTTGCGTGGGTCAACAGTCAACTTGCCCATGATGACATGAAGAGAAATTTCGTCCTTGTTTGTACCAACGTTTTGGCATACGTCACAAACGCTTTTGTCCCAATCTTTGCATGGGATACTAGAGATCAACCAAGATTCTTCATAGGATTCACTTATACTGCTGTTCTTGCCACATTTGGACTCGCTCTTACTTGGACAACACAGTATCTAGTAATTAGAGATACAAAGAGAGCTGAAGTTGCAAAATTGGATAATGAGAGTGTCACTAGTGATGAAGATGAGAGTGTTGGTCAGGAAATTGTTGAAATTGTGGAAAAAAAATGAGCCAGCCAGCTGTTGTTATAAGGACTTATGTGTAATCTCATACAAGAGTCATTATCCAGTTCATGCCGTGTGTACAATATTAAAAACTGAAAAGCCCTGTCAATATTCGTTATTATTCACACTTGAAACGCTACTATGAACTTATGTACGAAGTGCAGTCATCAGTATAACTTGATTTTCCAACAAACTATAAATATATTGCTGGTAAATGTCTCATAATTCATTTCGTATCAGATTGGATTATCTATTTCTTTCCCTTCAATCTTTTCATTGGTGATTCTCTCATAACAATGGTTCCATTTTTAACGTCATCACTAGCATCTTTAAATTTCTCTTGTGATAGCAAATGTACCATAATATCATTAAGTTGTTCTTGTAGATCTTCATTCTTCTCCTTTAATTCTCTATTCTCTGCCCTTGTCTTGTCCAAATTTTCCAGAAGTCCAGTGGATATGGATTGTTCTTCTTTCCACTTGTTTTCAAAAGTTCTTGCAAGTTTTTTTGCCATTTCGGCTCTATCTAGCTTTTGTGCTTCAATTTGATCTTCTTTCTTCATCGTATCAACCGTACTTTTCAAACCTTCGTATCTTTTCTCAAGCTTCTCAACAATACCTTCATATCGCGTTGATAAACTGGTCAATTGTTCTGAAAGATCATTGTTCATTTTTTTAGATTCTTGTAGAACGCTCACAGCATCTTTCAATCTTGATTCATAGTACTCCCTTTGAGATTCCATTTGAGAAAGTAAAACATCTGTATACTCAATTGCATCTTCTTTATCTTTGAAACTGGATGCACCGGATGAACATGATGCTGGTACTTCAACCAGTTTCCCATCGGATTCATTCTGCAAAAGCCTATGAACATAGTTATCACCAGCATAATCCCAAACCCTTTGAGTAGTCAAATCCATGGAGAAACAATGATTTGTAGACTCATAATGTTCTATCGCATGTTTTAAATCATATCTTCCACACCCGACATTACCACATATTAGACAAATCCATAGATTTTGAGTTCCAGAACAAGAAGAACAGTGCTGATCTTGATTACTCTTCACTGAACCAAGTGCCAGGTTGGAATACCGACAAACTGGACAACTATCATCTCTCCATTTGCTCAAGCAATTACAATGGAAAGTATGTTGACATGAAATCGTGAGTAACCCAGTGATATCGGAATCCATTCTCTCTAAACAAACAGGACACGTGGGAAGTTCTTTAATAACAGTTCTACTTTTGGCATCTTTAGAACTCTTCTTAACTTGTAATGTGAATGGATCCTCCATAAGATATGGAAACCCACCATTAGAACCAGAACCTTTCTGCAATTGTAATGGTCTAAAGATCACACTCTTGACGAAAATCACATGGCATGACTCACTTTCCATGGAATTGAATCTCAAACCATTGAACTCATCCTGGAACTTTCTGGCACTCTCGCTGTTCTTGAACTTCATCAACACCATGAACCTATTCGGATTATCACTTTTTAACATTCGTACGTGTGTGACGTTTGCCAGGACATCTTCACCGATGAAACCGAGCAAGTCTGTCGGTGAGAAGTACGTGGGTATGGCCACAATAGCCACTGTTGTGTCATCACTCTCAATCTCAACAGTGTTCTCCTCCTTTGACGAGTCTTCATACTCTTTGAACAATCTCACGACACCGTATCCCAAGTATTTCGCCTTCAGCTGAGATCCTGCTGAGTCTGGCTTCATTGGAAACTGATCAATGGCAGTGACAGACAGTGTAGATAGGCGGTAGTCTCCTGAGTTGGACTTCTCTGGTAACTTGATCTCTTTGTGATACAGCGGATGTTGGTTCGAGTCTTCTTGTGTTTGCTGGGCAAATAAATCTGCGTTTTGGGCTGCTATTTCACACCAAGCGTCCTGTCCTTTCCGGTATTCGAGATCTATCACAACGTTATAGCTTCCCGCTGTGTTCTGTGGCATCGAAATGGTCGAACAGTGTCTGATGGGCTTTTATTTATTGTTTGGTGCCACTATTTTTGGCGGATAACTCAGAATCTATTGGCCGCAGTCTACAGAACATGTTCGCGGCGGGATTTTTTGTAAATCAAATTTGAGTCAACTATTGATCAATACTCTAAATTCTCATCTTCCTCCGGCAGTTTCTGTTGGGTAGTTATCTGAGTCAAAAGTGTCTGTCTTTCCTCTTCCACAATCCTGGCTGCCACCCAACCTCTTCCTGGTAGAAAAATGCGTTTCAAACGGTTTCCTTGCTTGTCGAACCGGGGACAGTTCAATACAGTTGGAATGGGTTTGCCTGGATGATGGATGTTGACGTCTGTTCTCGCCTTGCGGGGTTTCTCCTGTGGAGAAACATGGGCATTCTCATCGTTGCTGCTTCCAGAAGGACAGAGATCAATGACGAGAGGCTCAATCGAGGAACTCTGTGGAGGTCTTGTGGGCTTGAAGTCCGAAAACTTCTCTTTCCACTCTGAACAATCTTCTTGTTTATCTATCTTGATATTTGAAGGAGAATTTGGAGTCTTGGGCTTTGTGTCTAATTTTTCTGAATCTTGTCGGTTCTCAGGTGATCGCTGTATCAGATCAAGGACTTGTTCTTCTTCTCTCTTCTCGTCATCATCTTGCTGTGATGGAATCAGTGGCTCATTTACACCGAACAGGTAACTGAAGGACTTGACCATTATCAATAAACTAGTAATGAAGCATATTGTCTGGATCAATCTGTTTGGTTCATATCTTGGAACCTCTGCCTTCTTGTGAGCTGTAAACCTGTATGACGACTGATAAACACACTCTGTCACTTTGATTAGGATCTCAACGTCTGATATGGTTTTTGGAGTGCTACTCAAGCATCTGATGAAGAAGGTTAGCTCCAAGTTTTTTTTACTTTTCAATAGTAGCTTTAATAGTACTTACTGTTGTGCATTCAAGACGTCCCAATTTTCAAACTGATGTTTCATTTCAGATATGATTGCACTTTGATATCCTTTGATACAGAAACTAGCACCTAGATCTTTGGAACACGACGCAAACTCGTGAAACTTCGTCAAGTTATCAGTCAAGCTCTGTTGTTGAGGTGCATTGTTGGAATAGAAGAACAGTCGGTATGTGAAAATGATGATCAGTGATGTTACTGTAAGCAACTGTGGTGGAGATATTGATTGAATGTCCTTGAACTTCATCGTTGATTGTTTAAATAGAAGTTTTTAGCTGACTTGATGACTGAGTTCTTCTTCTTGATCAGGTTCTGAGATGTCCTGATAATTGAAGTTCTTATCAGTGAATCCCATTGACTCCAGATTTTATATAAACTGACACAAAAACAAATTAAATATCACCAACTGAATAAAAAAAAAAAAAAAAACAGAGAAACCTACAAACTCCAAAACCTTTTCAAAATGCTAATAAATTTTTCTATTACTTTACAAGCGTCTACTGCCAAACTATTGTTTGACGTACTCTTGAGCTTTGGCCTTGACATAATCGGCACCTTTGACATCACCGTTCTTCTCTTCGAGAGCCAACCACTTGGCGAAGAAGAATTTAGCCTGCTTACGACTGATCTTCTTTCCCAACACTCTTTCGAACAGCTCTTCAGCTTTCTTCTTCTCATCTCTCTTGATCTCTTGGTCGATATAGACATTCCATAAATCGATACGCTTTGGAGCATCGGCAATCAAACCTTCAAATAACGATCTACCTTGTTCAGCATCACCACTAGCAAACTCCAATTGGGCGAATTTTCTGACAACTTCAATATGATTACGCTTTGGCAAAGCTTGTAGTGCAGAACCCAAGATTTCATGAGCTTTCTCGTTCTGTTGACGATCCAATAGATAACTTCCGAATGAAATCCATACTGATGGTGAGGATTTACCAAATTTCTTGGTGATCACTTTGAACAACGCATCAGCCTTGTCGAATTTTTCAGATAGAATGTAGATGCTGACTAGTTTTTGATGCATGGTCAAGGAGTCCATATACTCAGTCGAACGTTTGAACACATCTTCCAAAGTCTCCTCGGTACCAAAAGTGTTCTCCAAATTCAGGAGTGCAATCCAAATGTTCAGTTTCTCTTGTTCTTCACGGTAGTTGATAGTTTTCAAAGCACGTTCACCAATCTCACGAGCTTTCTCGATCTCGGTAAGTTGTAGTTGGAATGACATGTAGTTCATCCAGACAATAGAGGAGTTAGGATTTCCAATGATTAATCTTTCAAAATCAGAATCAGATTGTGGAGCTCTTAGACGTAAGTCGCCAGTGGCATCTTCAACAATTTGCTTGGACTTCTTCTTCTTTTTAGTTCTCACCTCTGTGAAATCTTCTTCATCACTTGAATCGTCATCTTCGACCTGGTCAAGGATACTGGCAGTCCAATCGAACCCATTTGCCTGCAAACCAGACGTAGCCGAACTTATTTGTTCCTCATCAGGAGAAGCATCACTATCGTCAGAGTCATTTTCGTCTTCAGCATCAACAACAATCTCGTCGTCACTGTTTTGTTCTTTCTCTTCATCATCTTCATCGTCGTCAGAGGCGGCAGACTCATCGGCAGACTCATCGGCGTCATTCATCTCAACATCCTCAGGCTCTCCAAAGTAGGAAGCCTTCATACCCAATGAGAGTTGCTTCTTCTCGGGATTTATACTCAGAACTTTGACCTTGACTCTATCGCCTTCACCGAACAATGCAGTCAAATCTTGTATCTTATTGTCAGAGATCTGGGAATGATGAGCAAGACCGCTAACATTCACAGTACCGTCCAATTTGACAAACACACCGAATTCAGTAGCTCTCTTGACAGAACCTTCAAAGATATCACCCACTTTCAAGTCATCGAATCTCTTCAAAATGCTCAAATCACCGTTAACTTCTGTTTCTTTTAAAGTCAGGGTGATGTGACGGTCATCTTCAGAACTGACAACCTTACCAACAACATTCTGGTTCACTCTGTAAAACTTTTTCCAATCCTTAATGAAAGAATCGGATAGATCGCTGACTTTAACGTAAGCAGTGACATCACGGCCAAGAGCAACAAAGACACCTTTATCGGTGACGTTCTTAATGAAACCATTGACCACATCATCACGTTTTAGGTCTTCGTAAGAGGTGATCAGTTTGTCTTTAGCGGCTTTTGTTCTGATCGAAACGTGTACCCTCTTGTTGGACTCATCAACAGCCAACACAGTGGCCGAGACGATATCGTTCTTAGCAAAAGAAGATTCAAGTTTCATACTGTAATCATTTAGAGCATCGGTTATGAAAGCCGTGGCAGTGACTTTCTCAGACAACTCGACAACAACAAAGTTCTCAGAGACTCTCAAAACACGAGCAGGTAAAATATCACCAACATGGACATCTTCGATTGAAGCGAGTTGTTCTTTTCTTGCAGTCAAAGAGACAGAATTGTGAGCCTCATCAATGGCTTTGACTTGGACGTTCAAAGCTGAACCAACAGGGAAACTGTCATCAATAGACAACAATTTCGAGGCATCATCAGTCAAGTTCAACAAGGACAAGGTACCTTTCACAGTAGGAGACAAGTTCACAAAGTAGAAACCAGCAGTGGCCTTGGAAATGAAAGCAACATATTCTGACCCAATAGTGACCTCATCGAGAGTCAAAAGTTTAGGAACACTTGATGACTTGAGATCTGATTCTCGTGCTGAGAATTCCACAATGATTTGGTTTGTGAATTTTGGAACTGAGGTAGAATAAGTGTGGTTTCGAACATCGTAAAAGTTAACAACTTTCACAGGTAGAACATCTCCAATGTTGAACTGAGCCAATGGGTGCGAAGGGTCTTTGATCTCACTAAAGTTTTCGAAAATCAATGAAGAATCAACACGTCCATGAATATGGTCTGAAACGGTGACAATCAAATGAGAGTGCTTGATGGACTTGATGGAAACTTTCAAAACTTTACCTGGCACAATTTCAGAAGCAGACTTCACACTAGAGTCAACAATGTTAGCCAATTCGTCGACTGGTGCTTTTTTCTCTTTCAGTGTTAGCAAAAATCTATCGTTTTCCTTGTCAATGGTCAACACACGAACTTGTAAAGACTGGTTAACGTGGAAAACGGAGTTCAAATCGTCAACAGGACGGGCAGTGGCGTATTTGGCCAAGACAAGACCGGTCAATTTAGCACCGAATCCGACAAATAGACCAACTGGTGTGATAGACTTGATGAAACCTGGAATGGTCTTTTCAGACAACTGGATATCGTCAAAAGTCACAGGTAAAGTACCGGCCTCTGCAGCCTCGATCAAAGATTTCTTAGCTGATAGGTCAAAGACTTTGGAGCGAAGATCTTTATTGAGCACCAAACCTTTGATTTTTCCTCCAACTTCAAGTCTCTTTAAGATAGCACGATTTTGTTCGTAGTTACCATCGGACAAATGGCCAGATGCAATTACCCCTCTCAGGTTGTTTTCTGGTAGTTCAACTATGACAGAATCTTTGGTCTTCTCAGCAATGATGGTCTCGACAACGGTCTTACCGACAACAAGATCAGTCAATGCTTTCTTCTGTGCTTCAGATGCCTCACCGGAAAGTTTACAACTCACTGTAATTCTCTTGTTTTCGACATCAACGGAAATAATTCTAACAGTGACTGTTTGTCCCAAACGGAGATGATCTTCAGGTCTCTTGACAAAAGTATCACTGATTTCAGATTTTGGTAAAAACCCTTTCAGATCACCAAAAAATGACACAATAGCACCACTTGGTTTGAACGAGATGACAGTTGCAGATGTTCTCTCTCCAACTTTGGCATCTTTGATATCAGTCACAAGATGCTCAGTACCAACAAGAGATTTTTTCAGAGTCAGAAAAATCTCGTGTTTGAATTTTGTGATGGACAGCACTCTTCCTTTCACTTTAGACCCAATTTTGAATTTCCTCTCTGGATAGACCAACTTAACATCACTCAATTGATCAAGGTTAACAGTTGCTTCATAAGAATTCAAAATATTCACTTTCAAACCTTTATCGGAAGATACACTGGTGATTTCAGCAGTCACCAATTCTCCTAATGGAATATCCTGTGCTCTCAGGTACTTTTGCTGGATGGTCTTTGGATCAAGAGATAGAATGTATGTGTTATTTATCGGTGAAAATCCAAGAACACGGGCAGCATGTGTGGTTCCTGACCCATATTTCGAGCTCAAGGCAACGCTGTCACCATCGATCTTTGAAATGTGTGCTTCACCCGATCTTTCATCTGAAATCTTCAGGTAGATGTAGTTTGAGTCATGGCCTTTGACGACAACGTTCTCGAAAATATGCCCAACTGGGAAAGCTTCGAGTGGATCTGTAACAAGCTTGGAATCTTTTGATAGGTCGATAATGTGTGGTAGTATGGACAAGTAAAGTTTCTTCTCGCCACCAACCTGGAAGACAGCAACGACCCTGGATTTGATAGTGGAACCAATGGCATATTTGTGTTTGATTTCCGATTCGGAATATAGACCCAAATGGGCAAAGTTGATGGTGGCATTCACAAGACCGTAAGCCTTAGCCACGATACCATTGGTCTCAACACCGGTGACTAGAGCGTCGATCAAAGTACCAGGAACGATGGATTCAATGGATGAAATAGTTGAGACAGTGAACTTCTTGTTGACAGAAAGTTTAACAGTGACGATTCTTCCCTTTTTGGATGCTATGGTGGCAAGGAGAACAGTACCGGTAAGTAAGGATTCTGGATTGTATAAGGCAGCTTTAACTTCTTTGTGGGAAACGAATCCCCTTAAATCTTGTTTTCCTAGATCAAGGATCAAGCCATGATCTTCAATACTACTGATGGTGACCTGAATTGTAGAGTTGGAGACTAGATCATCTTCATCCAAGTTTTTGTTGACTTTCTCAGGCTCAACGGATAGTTGAATACGCTTCTTTTGATGTTTCTTACCATTATCGGTCGGCTCTTCAACAACAGCACGGACCCATTGACCGACTTCAAAAAACTTAGAAAGAGCTGGAAATGTTTTTGGCAGGCCTGAAACTTCCTCCTCATCTTCACTCTCACTATCTGAATCTTCTTCATATTTCTCTAGTTGCTTTGTGATGAGGTTGGATACACTTGTGATCGGAACGTAACCAATCAAGTTATCCGGAAGCGCCAAGGCGACATCAAATTTATTGATAGCATGAACTTGACCAAGTACAAGAGACCCTGGTAGCAAAGTCTTGAAGTTCAGACTCTCGATTGGGATGTCTTCCTCATCGTCTTCAGTATCTTTGGACTTTGATTTAGGCTTTGATTTAGCAGCCTTCTTCTTCTTTTTAGGACGTGGAGCGTCGTCTGTGTCTTCAGAAGCACCTGTAGATATGAATTTCTCACGTTCGAATAACACGTCCGAGGTGGCCTCGTTGGCAACCTCTTTCAACTCCAAAGGTGTCAAAGCAGAAGCACCACCTCTTGGAAACGACACTTCGGACGATTCCAGCACCGATTTGGCTGGAGCTTGTGTAGCGTCCTCCCTGGTGAGTGGAGACTCCTTGTCCTCGCCTCTCTTTCTCTTCGTGACTACCATTATAAGGGAGATTTTGGTGTGTTCTTATAGGTTTCCTGTTGTGAAGAGCTCAGCTCTGCAGTTTAAGCTCTAGAGATTAAAAAAAAAATTTCAAAAAAAAATTCGTGCTGCCCGAACCAACAGGATTGAGAAGCCTATGATGAGCTGAAGAAACACATCAGTGGTGATTGAATAAGCTCAAGGGTCATGATCGCTGTATTCCCATTCGACTATCAAGGTCACTGTTGGGGCATAATATTTTTATATCCCGAAATAAAAGAGTTCCCTTGGTGCTACAGTTGACTTAGTCTATCAGACATCAAATCAGTATGAAAGATTACTCGTTTCTTATTGTCTCCTTTAAACCAATTGGCCAAACACTTTGCCTAATCTGTTGACTGGAATATCCTCCGTGACAACCTTATCGGTGACGAGATTTGAGGTTTTACTAACTTCTAGTGTTTGTTTCACCTGGCTTAAAACAGCATCACTTAGCAAACCACCAAATTCTTTGTTCTTAGCAACCAAATCATCGTATTTGCTGGCGATTAAGATTTCGTACAATGTGACCAAGTTTTGGATCTTTGTGGTGTATTCGTTGTTGACGGAAAAGATATATGATGGGAGAAGATGTAGGTACAGAGTAAAACCTTGATCAACAAAGTCAACCAAACCTCTGATTAAAATTTTAATCGTAGCCTCTTCCCTATCAACAGATCTATCATCGGTAAGTTCATAAAGCTTCAGAAGAGCCAGGTTGGAGTTCAAATCACTGTAGTTGCTGTTGAATTGGTCGTTGAGGTAGTCCTCTAGATCTCTAATGACTGAAATATCGTATCTCTTCAGAGTTGAGAGAATCTCATCCACGGAATCTGGTCTTTGCGGTGGTCTAGCTGTAAGGAAGTTGCTGCTCATCTTATTGTACGTTAAATGCAACCTCTAGTACTTTAGGAAACGCTCGTTTCCCGCCATTTTTTGCCTGGAACGTCTTTTATTTTCATTTTCAAATAAATTTTGTTCGGGAATACTGTCCATCCCTACACCACGAACACACAACTAGAAAAGGATATATCGTAAGTTCATTTATTAGATGCATTCTTCATAGATAAAAAGCAGTTCCATATCACACCAATAGACGATGAAAAAGGGACTTGGAATCTCCGTGGCAATATAAGAAAGTTCACAAATTGTACCCATGGCCAGACCATGTAGTTTGCAGCCAAAGTAGCAAAATAGATCTTTCTGATCTTCTCTGAAAGTGTAAACTTGTCACCACCTTCAAGCACAAAGTTGGAATATGAAAAGAACGAAAAAAGTTGTATTGGAGAGTATACCAATTGATCAGACAAGACACGTTCCAATGCCGAAACCACAGTTGGTTCTGTTGTATAGAAGTGGTTCAAAATCCAATACCAACCAGTTTGAAAGAACGAGATAAAGAATCCCCAGAAAATAAACCCAACAAATCTATGGAAATTGAAAATATCAGTCTCTGTCTGCTCGGCCAGCATCTGATATGTATTTTCTGTCAAACTATTAGTTCTTTGTCTACTCAACCTAGTATCACCATAATCCGTATAAAAAGCATCCTCATTCGGCAGGTCTCTGTATGGTGAAGGCAAGTAGTTATCCAAAAATATGGAAGCAGTGGAGGAAGACCGCAGCCTTGTTCTTCTCTGTGCAAGCTTCTCGCTCAAACATGACAAACTTTGTGCAAGTGTATCAGATAATCCAAAAAGTAAAGTGTTAGCAATACATGCTGTGAAAAGAGCGCTCTTCGCGTACATGGATTCATATTTGTAAATGAGTTTATAGAGAAGTGAAAGAAATGTAGCAAATATAACCCAATTCAAAATTGGTATGTATAGAATTTTGAACTGAGATAGATATTTGATGATTTTGTAAGTGAAAGTGGCTTTGAACCGAGTGTTGGTTGATATTATTGATTGTGCCTCAATATCTCCATCAGTGGCGTCTACTTGTTCCTCTCTCCTCAGCGTCAAGCTATCTGTTGAATCGTTTAGTCTGAGGGACATTCTCTCTGTATATCATCTGTTTGACCCAATGAAAGCGTCTCAAAAACTGGCTATCGATCGAATTCCTCAAACACAAGGGGAATCCACTATGAACTTTAGCTCGTAACAAAAACCATCGAAATGTAAACAAGGCTTGTATATTCAACGTAGAACGTGTTCGCGGCATCGAAAATTTGCCCTTAATTGTATCACCTGATTTAAAAGAGGTCGTATATGATTTTCGCGGAATTCAGCAGTCACTTCTATGTTTATCAGACAAAATTGCAACCCCTAACATCTTCCAGCAGAAAATTCGCGGAAACACTAAATTCGCGAAATAGCAGCTACAAACTTTTCGGTAAGGGGACACATTTTTTTTTTCACGGTGGGTCGCTCGCTGGGAAACGAAAAATTAAAGATTATAAACACATTGATTAGTGAATAGAGACTTTTGCTCAACAGCATCGATAGTGTCAATATGTTTATCCCAAAGGAAGAAAGAAACAAAATTCACAAATACTTGTTCAGTGGTATGTCACGATTACTCAAATATTGAAAAGAAGGAGTTCATCAGACTGGAAGATACAATACCGTCAGCACCATTTCGTGCGAAGAAGATCAACAAATATATCAACAACCAAAGAAAGAGAAAAGAGTCAGTTATCCATATAGTTTACACACATCAAATGCTATTATCAGATACTTGTCATGACTTCAACGTACGTTTTTGAGATTTATGGAAGTCTACACTCAGCATATAACAATCACGTAAGGCACCAGTTGTGTCCGCTCAATCACATCCTAAGAAAAGGGAGTTTATGCTGACAATCACCTCAAACCTCACTTTATGCGCTCTGTCCAAGTACTCATCATGGCAAACTCATCTTATTGTCTTCCCCAATTCTGTTTGAGCCTCTAATCTTTCATTGTACTGAACCAGGAAAAATACTAACAAATTTTAAACAGAAGGTGTCGTCGTCGCTAAGAAGGACTACAACCAAGCTAAACACGAGGAAATTGACACCAGAAACTTGTTTGTCATCAAAGCCTTGCAATCTTTGACTTCTAAAGGTTACGTTAACACTCAATTCTCATGGCAATACTATTACTACACCTTGACTGACGAAGGTGTTGAGTACTTGAGAGAATACTTGCATGTCCCAGAAGGTATCTTGCCAAAAACTAGATTGCAAGAATCCGCTCCAGAGAGACCAAACAGAGGTGGTTACAGAGGTCCAAGAAGAAACTAATTTGGTTGATTCCATGTGTATTTTGTTAATATAAAATTAAGCTAGGGTAATTTATTTTATGAAGTACGTGAAGGAGTGCGTAGCAGTAGTTCTACCAGCTGGTCTTATATCTAAATCTCCGTTATTATCTTGTTCTCCTAATCGATGGTGTAGGGCAGTGAAAATCAAGAGCACGTGATCAATTTCAGGGCAACGTTTTTGTTGGAAAATCTTCGCGAAAATCCATCTCAAACATTTTTGTGAAAAAAAATCAACAACAAAAGTGGTCAAAGGGTAGACTAAGATCAGTCCATAGCGAGGATTTATACTAATTTTACATCTCAATCATGAAGTTGAACATCGCTTATCCAGCAAATGGTTCCCAGAAAACCATCGAAATCGATGACGAACACCGTTTACGTGTCTTTTACGAAAAGAGAATCGGTCAAGAAGTTGAAGGTGACTCCGTTGGTGATGAATTCAAAGGTTACATCTTCAAAATCACTGGTGGTAACGACAAACAAGGTTTCCCAATGAAACAAGGTGTTTTATTGCCAAACAGAGTTAAGCTTTTGTTGTCTAAAGGCCACTCTTGTTACAGACCAAGAAGAACGGGTGAGAGAAAGAGAAAGTCCGTCAGAGGTGCCATCGTTGGTCCAGATTTGGCTGTTCTTTCCTTGATCATTGTCAAACAAGGTGATGCTGAAATCGAAGGTTTGACCGATGTTCAGGTTCCAAAGAGATTGGGTCCAAAGAGAGCCAACCACATTAGAAAATTCTTTGGTTTGACCAAAGAAGATGATGTTAGAAAATACGTTATCAGAAGAGAAATCGTTAAAGGTGATAAGAAATATACCAAAGCCCCAAAGATCCAAAGATTGGTCACACCACAAACACTACAAAGAAAACGTCACTTGAAAGCCCAAAAGATCAAAAATGCTCAAGCTTCTAGAGATGCTGCTGCCGAATATGCCCAACTGTTGGCTCAACGTCTACACGAACGTAAAGCTGAAAAAGCTGAGATCAAGAAGAGAAGAGCTTCCTCCTTGAAAGCTTAAACTTTATGATTTGAATTTTGTTGTTGTTTTAGAAAAGGTTTAGGATGGATCCGGTCATGATTTTAAAGGATCCTAATAACCAAAAAAGAGAATAAGAACCATTCGTGATAAGTTGGAAAGTTAGGAATGAGTTCGTCGGTTATGTTGAATATTTCCACGCAGTTCATTGGTCTGTTTTTTTGTGAAATCTGTATAATATGAAAGGTTTAAAGATTTCAAGTGACATACATGTAGGATGACTTTACTAGAAATAAAAAACTACTCTCAAAACACCCGAACATTCTTTTCCGATCCATAATAATTTTGCTAATGGGATATCTGAAACAAAACAAAGAGAAAGTAACAAGCCCCAAAAGTATCGATAATTAAACAAATTAAAAAGAAAGGATGGCTGGCGACGATTTATACGTAAGTTGTCTGCAATAAAAAAATTGACTGTTGTGCAAAGACTAACTGATCTTAATGCAGCACTTCCCGACACCATCAGAAGCGTTCGGTGCTCCTCCTAAATCCAGGCCCAATCCACCACAGTCTCGCCAGTCGAATAGATCTGGTGATTATCTACCGCCACTACATCCAAGTCAACCTGTTCAGAACCATGCAAGGTCTCAACCGCAACTGCAGTATCAACCACCACCTCAACAAAGGGGTCCCTCTCACCATGGGTCACCTGGAGGGATAAGACAGGTTTCTCAACCGCAACAACAACAACAACAACAACAACAACAACAACAACAACAACAGTATCAGTCACAGTCGCATATGGTTCCAAATACACGCAACGTCTCACAAACCAGAGATTCTTCTTCAATTCATTCTTTCGGTTCCAGTTATCAATCACAACCACAGCCACAGCAAATTTATCAACATGAACAACCTCAACCCAAACAGGATGCAGCTCAAGTTTTAGAACGTCAATTACGCGATTTGTTCGATAGAGTTGACAGAAATCGTGATGGCAAATTGACTGAGGATGAGTTAGCAACTGCTTTGGTCAACAATGACGGTACTCAATTCCAACCGAGTACCGTACGATTAATGATTAGACTTTTTGATAGTGATGATTCAAGCACAATTGAATTTAAAGAATTCTATCATCTTTGGAACTACATTTCCCATTGGAGAAAGACTTTTCTTAAGTTTGACAATAATAAGAATCATAAGATCAGCTTTGCAGAATATCAAACAGCTTTAGAAAGTTTTGGCTATAGGCTTCCTACAGACATTGTGCTGTTCGTGTTTACCAAATTTGCTGATTACAATGCAAATAAGCCAATGATCCTTGGATTTGATAAGTTTGTGGAAAGTTTGGTTTGGCTTCTGCGTTGTACTAATGTTTTCAAGAAGTTTGATTCTCAAGGTAACGGGATTGCCACGATTCCTTTTCAAGATTTTGTTCACGAAATAATCTCCTTCATCTAATCTGAAGATCACGCCACACCAGTTGTGTGCTGGCTTACTAGCTCTTTCAATTACTAAGAGTAGTCACCGAGTAAGCCCGCCCCTAGCTACGCTCGCGTGCCCAAGATTGTATAATCGTGAAGTATGTGTCAAGTATGTGTCACGTGATTAAGTATATTCTGTTGTCTTTCTTTTTGGTGACACAAAAACAAAACTAAGCTTCACTAAATTTGGCAAATCGACCGTGTTTAAGACTCTCAACGCTTCCGCCATGCCGCGTTCAACTAGATCTTCTTTCAAAGTTCACTCGACACGCTAATCATGGCCAGTTACACCAGATACACCGACACCTTGAAAGCCGAAACTGCCCTCTTTGGCAACTTCCATGGTCTCCAGGAGAAGGTCACTGACGCTTCTTTGCCTTTGAACGCCTACTCCCGTCAGTTCGATCTTGCAATCGAGTCACTACCTGTCCAAACAGAGAACTTGAAGTCGAAGAAAGGTGCTGCGTTCAACTTGTTGTTGGTTGGTCAATCGGGTTTGGGTAAGACTACCTTCATTAACACACTTTTTGGTGCTCCTTTGTTGAAGAATGTTTGGGATCTTTCCCAGGACACTAAAGCAAGAACAAAATTCGAGAAAACTACAAGAATTACGCGAAATGAGTTGCACTTGTCTGAGCATGAATTTGATTTGGATTTCACCGTTGTTGATACACCTGGTTTTTGTGATGCTATTGACAACACGTACTCATACGTGCCAATCACGGAATACATTGACCATCAATTGAGACTATACATGCTTCAAGAAGAGCAGCCAGATAGAAGAAGTTTGAAAGATAATAGAATCCATGCCTGTCTATACTTTATCAATCCAACTTCCAAAGGGTTGAGTTCATTCGATGTTGAGGCATTGAGACACATTTCAAGCAGAGTCAACTTGATTCCTGTCATTGCAAAAGCCGACACATTGACTACTATTGAGTTGTTGGAGTTGAAGAGTTTGATCAGACAGATTGTTGATGCTCAAGATATCAAAATATGTGAGCTTATCGAGGATGAAGATGTGAAAGGAGCTATCTTGGAAAGTATCCCTTACTCAGTGATCAGTTCCGAATCACAGGTTATCAAAGAAGATGGCACATCGGTCAGAGGTAGAAAATATGATTGGGGTATTGCTGAAGTTGAGAACGAAGACCACTGCGACTTCTTGAAATTGAGGGATGTGTTGATGTCTTCTAATATGATTGATTTGATCCAAACCACTGAGACTTATTTCGAAAAGTGTCGTAAAACTTTGCTTGACACAAGAATCAGAAAGGCCAAGGAAGAGCTGATTGAGACTGCGATTCCTGCTGGTTTTGACTTTGATGATCCAGATAAAAACGGTATAAAAAACACGAAACTTTTGTCGCAATTCAATCAAAGTTTCCTCGAGTTGGTCATTGAATGGAATCCAATCTATGTTCAGAAACAGATTGTTCAGAGAAGAAAGTTCAACGAGATTGTGTCGGCTGAGGAGAAAAAGTTCAAAGATTGGAAACGTGCATTATTTTCAAAACAGGCTTCTTTGAACGATGAGATTGGTCATTACCACAAAGTGATCAAGTCATTAGCTACCGAGATAAAACAGTTCTCGAACCCAGCTCCTACTGGTAGCCCTGACCCTAATTCTGAGGAAGCACCTTCAGCTTCTGATAACGATGTAGCTGTTAATGGGGTCTATCAGGAAGCTTCGGTTGGTGTTGAACCTATTAAAGCAGCAAGTCCAGCAGAGAAGTGATCAATTGGTTAATAAACGCGTTGCTATGCTTGTTTTTTTTTACCCTATTTAAAGTACATTTCTGCCAAATCAAGAAGTGTCAATAGTAACGAGTGTATAAAACTCAAAGTTTCGAAATATTTTTTTTTTTCTTTTTCATTTCTGGAGCGTTCTTTTGGAGCAGCGGAAGTGTTCAACTAAAAGTAAGTTCTTTTATGGTTCATATCAAACAGCAAACAAAGTAATGCAAGGCTCAATTTGAATATTCTGATGATCCACCTTATTTGTATGTTTTTTTCTGGCATCTCTAATGTTAGGGCTTGTTTAATTACCGGTTCAATGAATACAACTTTTGACTATATCTGATTTCATTCTAATATTTGACCTTGTTGCAGTGATTCTGTTTGTTTGACTTACGTACTACAATTTCAACTTTTGTGAACTGAAAACTAACATTCGGTTTCAAGGTTATTACTAAACTATCAAATCATTGCTTGTCCATAGATTTTGAACGTGAACAGACTTTGCTATAAAGAACTTCAATTTATTAACTCGTAGGATCATCGCCGTCGTTAGGACTTACTTTGTATTAGCAACGTTGTAATAAGCGCGCTGTTCATAGCCTGGGCTGGACTTTGTGTAGTGTAAGTTTGGTAAAGTTTAATGTTTGGTTATTTTCCTGGCCCGGCTGCTTGATTCTCCTAGGATAAACAACAATTCAGACACTTATCTAAGGTTGCCATAGCTGACCAGAACCCCTTGGAGCAAAGGACATGGATTTGAATTTTTCAACAAAGATTTGATCATGATCAGCAACTTGTGCGATTTCAGCTGAAGCTCTTTTGTTTGATCTTCTCTTCTTCTTACCCTTAGTCGACGTTGTTATATCCAAATTTTGTATGACATTGTTGCTTTGGAATAGTAACGACTCAGCTTCGTTGATGTTGATTGCCTTGATACCAAAACTGTCACACCAAGTCTTTGTTGTTGGGTCCTCGGTGACTAATCTCCAATCTTCTGGATCAAATTTGATCTTTTGAATGCAAGGTCTGATCAGATACTTCAATCGCTTGGGGAACTCAGCCTTCTCAACTGTTTGTGGGTTTATATTCTCTTCATCTTCTTCATCATCAATATGAACAACACCACCAACAACCTCACTTTCGTACTTGATGGGATCAACTTTTGTGGACGTTAACACCGCAGAGGCATTTTTAAATTCAGAAACTTTAGGTGAACGAATCTGGTATTTCAAACAGGTCTTCCAGCTCGGACCTGCCTCTTCTGGCGTCTCCAGATATATGGAAGTTGAAGTCAAATGAGATTCCTCAGATGAGACGATTTTCTCGATGAACCTGATGCTCTCTCTAGCGTTTATTGAAGTTAAGGAGCTTCCCTTCTTCAAATAGTCCAACTCGTGGATTGCTTTTTAAAATGGATGTGTTAGCAGGATGGAATGCAATTGTGCATAATAAGAAGATAGTACTCACTATAGAAAGGAATGAACACTACCACGTTGTACTCATCAGTCTCGATCCACTTTTTGATGTTACCCAGACCCTTTGTTAGGGCAGTCAAATCCAAGATGAAGTGGCATTGCTGCAAATTGACAACAGTTAGTAATCCGGTGGCGTCTTTTGAAGTACGAGAGATGCATACGATACGTTTCTCATATGCCATTTTGAGTACAGAACGTTCCAAACTGGCTCCATCAAGCACCAATCAACAGCTTTGTGGTACCTAGAGATGCCTTTTTCTTCATGGGACACTGCGAAAAGTGCCCGTACCGCCACTAAACATATTCCTCGAAACTTCAGTGAGGGTTTTGAGCAGCTAAGAGAGTTACTTTTCAATTTAATTCTTTGATTCAAGAGCCCATCACTCCCTTCTTGTGTTGAAAGCTTGAGTGAATAACGTTGCTCTTTGAGATTAAGTCACTTATCGAAGCGTGGATCAGCCAACCCTTCGGCCTATTGTAATAGGACGTTTTCGCGAGTATATAGAAAAAAAAATCCTGACAAGTCAGTTCTTCTGATATCTCATCAAGTTAGAATTTTGCTGTTGGCTGCAGTTTTGACCCTGATGAACTTCTGCAAAATACCCTTCCCGAAGAATGTCAATCTTTACAATTATAGCAAAACAAACTATCTTCAAAACGTTTCAACAGCCGAAAAGTTGGTCCAAAGAATTAACCTCCGAGATCATTACGGTACCGGTGCTAAAGTTTTAGATGTCTATTCGAACAACTTGGTCTTCTCCACCGCTCTATACAATCACCTACAGCCAAGCCAACATGTGCTGATGGAGTATAGAAAAGAGTTTGTGTCACACATGGAAGGTCATCTTGCACAGGTTGATGTACCACACAAGTTCCAACCAGTACATCTCAACCCATTCAGTTGGGCATCATATCTTGAAATTACTGGAGAGGCTAAGCTTCTTGACATAAATTATGAGGAAAGGGACCACATCCATAATAAGTTTCTTTTCACAGGTGCTATCTCCGAGGAAGTCCTTATAATGCAATGGCTTGCCTGTCTGGGTCATCAGAACTGGCTACAGCGGTTTGGTAACGTCAAAATGCTTCTTTGGATACCACAAACAACAGCAGCAAAAATCACAGCGCCTTCTCATGGAAAAGCACGGGCCAAATGCTCACTGGTTTGTGAAGCTTTTTCAGATACAAAAATTCATGCTGTGACGGGCAGTCCAGATCTTAAGAAATTTGAAAGCAGTGTGATCTCAAGAGATGACCCATTAGTTTTAAAGCCTAGTGAATTCTGCTCAAAAGTCCCAATGTCATTGGTGGAGATAAACCCAAAAAACACGGATGTTGGTGATATCTACAATTGGGAATACGTGGTAAAAAATCTGATGATCTTAAATAACAAGTCTTTAGGAGAATCTGTCAAAAATTTGGGACCAGGTGCTGAAGACTACTTCCAAAGCGTGCTACCAGTCGACATGTTAGCGAAGAAAGTGACGAACTTGGAGACTGTAGAAGTGATAAAGGTTGCTAAATTGCTGGATGCATGGCCTTTTAAACCAAATATTTTGTTAGACTTGCTTGTTGAGTAAGTAATAGTAACATGAATTGTACATAGAATATGGATTGTCAGAATTACCCGGAATCTCCAAAATAAAAATCCGTTCAATCTGATAATATTGCGTATTACATACCCCCACATTAAAGGATTTCTCTTGTATCTAATAGGCTAATACATATACACAAATACATCATATACTATATGTCACTCAATTGGGTTGAACGTACACAGGGTAGTTCAAACGTCCCGTTCGTACAACTCCCTCAGGAGACCATCGCACACGCACAACAGGAAAGGGTGGTTCTCAAGCTTCGCCCGATAGGTCAACCAAACCCAGAGACCACAGTATTGAGGGGTCACATATACATCACAAACCAAAGGCTGGTTGTCCTCACAGACCACACTCTTCAACAAGGTCAAGACGATAACTTTGCGCTGTTGTTTAGAGATATTTTGTCGTTCAAGCTGGATATGCCATGGTTCGGCAGTAACAAATACGTTATACGATTCAAAGTCAGCGATGGCAACGGTGGATTGAACTATCTGTATAGCTGGGATGCCACATTGGAGTTTCCATATGGTGGCGCGATCAAATTCCACGAGGAATTTTCCAAACACTACACTTTATACAAAACAAACGACACTGGTGATTACGAGGCCCTTCCAGAGTATACGGCGTAATACCCAATACACATTTTAGTTACCTAATTCGGAAGTCTAGAGTGAATTTCTTCTCACAAATTTCTTAAAAATATTGAGCACAGCAAAATAACGTAAACAACACAATCTCCATAACAAACCTAAAAAGTTAAGCGGGCCGTGTCTACCAAATGGAACTCAACCAGCAGATACCGAAAGAGGAGATTCAGCGGTTGTATAACGTACGTGTTTCTTGGATAGAAGAGCTCCTACAGTTGTTCACACACTAACATCCCAACCCTCTAGCGCTGGCAACAGCTCAAACACCAGTTTGGTGAGAACGCGATACAAAATGGAGAGTTTGTCCAGCTGTCCAAGATGCTGAAACAAATCTCCAAACAACAGGAGATTGCGCGTCGGATGCACCAACAGGGTCCATCTGGTACATCGCAGGCACCTATGCCTCAACAGCAGTTCAACAACTTCACTCCTCCTCCACAACAATTTCAACAACCACCACAACAGTCTCCTGTAGGGCAACAGACTCAAATTCCACCACCACCACTTCAGCAGCAGCAGCAGCAACAAATTGCACCAAGCCCCCAAATACAGCATCAACAGCAACAACAGCAACAACAACAACCGAGAACTCAACAGCCAAATGGCCTGTTTGCTCCTTATCAATCCATGCTTTTGAAAGCTCAAATAGCTGCTTTCAAATGTCTTGTCAAGAACGTTCCGATTCCTCAAGAGGTGAACAATATTTTGGCTTCGTCTTTGAAGAACAGCTTCGGTAAGGATGTCCCGCAGCTGTTTCAACAACAGCAATCGCCTCATTTAGCTCAATCTCAACCTCAATCTCAGCTTCAATCTCAGCTTCAATCTCAACCTCAATCTCAACCTCAATCTCAACCTCAATCTCAACCTCAACACCAGCCTCCACCTCAGCCTCAGCCCCAACAACTCCAAAATCTGCAACAACAACAACAACAACAACAACAACAGCAGCAGCTACTACAACAACAACTACAACTTCAGCAACAACAACAACAACAACAACAACAGCAACAACAAAGACAACAACAACAACAACAACAGCAACAACAGCAGAAGCAACAACAACAACAACAGCAACAGCAACAGCAACACGTCCCACTTCAGCAAACTCAAGAAGTGCCTTTGCAACAAATTCCTGTCAAAAAATCTCCAATAGCACAGCCTAAACGAGCTCCATCTACTACATCTCAAGCCAGATCCATCTCTGGTGCAGCTACGCCACAAGAGATCAAGAAGACCAAAAGAAATGTTGCTTCTTCGACTAGAATCTTCGAAGACCAAAAACCTACCACATTCGAGAAGATCAAAGCTGAACATCCAGAGATTACCAATATCGTTTCGATTAATGATCCAAATCTGACAGTTGATAGCTTTTCTCAACCGGTTCAACAAAACGAGACAAGTTATGAGTTGTTATATCATCCAAAATCAAGAGTCATCATTCCTGGTGTTTTTCCTCCAGGGACAGATTTGTATGGCTCGTATCAAATACGTGAGGCTTTTGTTCAACTCCAAGTGGACTTGGCAATTGAAGAATTGAGCTCAAAGCTGAATCTGAATGACGATAATGATCCAACTCAGGTTGATGATTTGATAGACTACTATTCATTGAAACTGCTACCTTTACAAAAAGCCATGAGAGGTCATGTTGTGAGTTTTGATCATTTTAAGAATTCATTATTGACAAACACACATCCCAACTTTCTTGCAAAATTAAGGAAAATCAATTTACAAGACGCTAATGTCACGAATACTCTTTATGTCCAACAACAAACTTTGAAGAAGAAAATTGAAAGTAAGAAGAAAGTTGAAGAAGTTGAGAAGATTGCATCTGAATCAAGTCATATTCTAAAAAAGAGAAATATTAAGAAGGATAATATTGCAAGATTTGGTCGTGCTGTTGTTGGTTTGCATGGTTTTATAGAGAAGGAAGAGCAGAAGAGAATTGAAAGAAATGCTAAACAACGTTTGCAAGCTTTGAAAGCTAATGATGAAGAAGCATACATCAAACTTTTGGATCAGACGAAAGATACAAGAATCACACATTTGTTGAAACAAACCAATCAATTCTTGGATTCTTTAGCACAGGCTGTTAAAGAACAACAGAAGGACTCCCACGAACAGTTTAAAGCTCAAGGTGGTGAAGTTTCAGAAGAATTCGAAAAAATGGGTGAAGAAGATAACGACAGCAACATTGACTATTATTCTGTTGCACATAGAATCCAAGAAGAAATCAAAGTCCAGCCTTCCATTCTTGTGGGTGGTACGTTGAAAGAATATCAATTGAAAGGTCTTCAATGGATGGTTTCTTTATTCAACAATCATTTGAATGGTATTTTGGCCGATGAGATGGGTTTGGGTAAGACCATTCAAAGTATTTCATTAATCACGTATTTGATTGAAGTGAAGAAAGTGAAAGATCCGTTTTTAGTGATTGTTCCGTTGTCAACTTTAACCAACTGGAACTTGGAATTCGAAAAATGGGCTCCTGCCGTAAGAAAAATCACATATAAGGGTACTCCAAATGTTAGGAAAGTAATGCAACATGATATCAAGAATCGAAACTTTCAAGTGTTGTTGACAACTTTTGAGTATATCATCAAGGATCGTCCTCTGTTATCTAAAATCAATTGGGCCCATATGATCATTGATGAAGGTCACAGAATGAAGAATGCCAATTCGAAACTTTCGTACACTTTGACAACATACTATCATACAGACTACAGATTAATCTTGACCGGTACCCCACTACAAAACAATCTTCCTGAACTTTGGGCATTGTTGAATTTCGTCTTGCCAAAAATTTTCAACTCTGTGAAATCGTTTGATGAATGGTTCAATACCCCTTTCGCTAACACTGGTGGACAAGATAAGATAGAGTTGAGTGAAGAAGAAACCTTGTTGGTGATTAGAAGATTGCATAAAGTTTTGAGACCATTCTTGTTGCGTCGTTTGAAGAAGGATGTTGAGAAGGATTTGCCAAACAAGATTGAGAAAGTTCTCAAGTGTAAGATGTCCTCAATTCAGTCCAAGTTGTATCAGCACATGCTGAAACACCACCAGATCTTTGTTGCCAATGAAGATGATACCAAATTAGTTGCTTTGAAAGGTTTCAACAATCCTATTATGCAATTGAGAAAAATTTGTAACCATCCATTTGTTTTCGAAGAAGTGGAGAGTATGATCAATCCAACACATGAAACGAATCAAAATATTTGGAGAGTGAGTGGTAAATTCGAACTCCTGGAGCGAATTTTGCCTAAATTCAAAGCAACTGGTCATAGAGTGTTGATTTTTTTCCAAATGACACAGATCATGGACATCATGGAAGATTTTCTAAGATTAAACGATATGAAGTATTTGAGATTGGACGGTTCCACCAAACCTGATGATCGTTCTGAATTATTGAGACTATTCAATGCTCCAGACTCTGAGTATTTCGCCTTTTTGTTATCTACTAGAGCTGGTGGTTTGGGTTTGAACTTACAAACCGCTGATACTGTGATCATTTTCGATACCGATTGGAATCCCCACCAAGATTTGCAAGCTCAAGATCGTGCCCATAGAATTGGTCAGAAGAACGAAGTTCGTATCTTGAGATTGATCACTGAAGATTCTGTTGAAGAAGTGATTTTGGAAAGAGCACACCAAAAGTTGGATATAGATGGTAAAGTCATTCAAGCTGGTAAGTTCGATAATAAATCTACAGCTGAAGAGCAAGAAGCTTTGCTAAGGGCTTTGCTTGAAGCTGAAGAAGGCAAGAAAGACGTAAAAGAAGACAATGATGAAGAGTTGAATGATGATGAGTTAAATGAAATCTTGTCAAGAAATGAAACTGAATTGGAATTTTTTAGAGATATTGATAGAGAACGGAAGAAACTAGGAAGATTGTACACTGATGCAGAGCTGCCGAAATCATATGCTTTTGATCCAAAAATTTATGATGAAGATGAAGGCGTTGAATACGGTCGTGGTGCGCGTGAACGTAAGCAAACTTTCTACGATGATAACTTGACCGAAGAACAATGGTTGAAACAGATTGATGGGTATGAAGACGATGGTGAATTGAATGATTCTGATGAGGAAGAAGGTAAAAGAAAAAGATCAAGAAGAAAAAGAGTCACTGCTTTAGATGATCATGATGCTGAAGATGACGATGATGACGAATCACATCACGTTGGTAAAAGAAGATCAGTCCCACCACCGGTTTCAAACACAGGTTATATCGAAGATGATTTGAACAGTTTGGCTTCAACTCCAAAGACCAATGGTGAGTTCGATGATGGTGAGGTTAGACCACGTCGTGGCACATCACATTCCTCAACAAGAGTTCATTCTAAAGGATTGACTACAAATCCAACAACTGCGCGTCGTGGTGCAAGACCGCATAGAGGTGGCACTCCTGCAAATAGGTTTCCAAAAGATGAAATTCTCACTCCATCTGAACGTTCGAAGTTGAATCTTGACTGTCAAAAGATTTACAACGTTCTAAACGATTACGTTAATGAGGATGGAAGAAAATTGAGCGATATATTTGCTGTTAGACCACCAAGAAAGGTTTATCCTGACTATTATTTGTTAATAAGATTTCCAATTGCGCTTGACATTATTTTGAAAAGAATCCAAACAAATATTTATCAAAACATTACAGAATTCATGGAGGATTTACATTTGATGTTTGATAATGCACGTGTTTATAATGAAGAAGGTTCGATGGTTTATGACGATGCTACCATATTAAGTGATCTGGCCAACTCTAAATTCATTGAAATTATGGGGCAAGAATCCTTTGATTCTTTGAACTTCGAGGAGTTTGATAATCAATACGGTACAAGAGTTGTTAAACCAGTTGCTCCTGTTCCAAAGGAGATTCCTGAAGAGTAACTACATGTTTAAAGTTGATAATATGATGTACTATATGTAACTAATAATGAATCAGATTGTTGATTTAACATAGTGTATTAATCATTCGTGTTTGAAATATAGTACTTTGTGGTGAATTTCAAATATTCGTACCAATTTATTAGCTAAAACTGCAATGCAAGTAAGTGAAGTACCTATATATATCGCGATAATATTCTGTGCGCGAATCTGTAGTTCATCATCCACCATGTGTTGTGCATATTTATCCGATGGAATGAATAGATGCAACGGGCCAAGTAGAGTACAATTCATAAAAGTCGAGCAAATCTAGGTAGTCAATTAAACAATTTCTTAAAGAAATGTTGCAACGCCTGTTGAAAACATTGATCATTCTTTGTGGAAGTTTTTCTCTATTATCATATATCTATTTAAATGGAATATCAATGGCACTGCCATAAGAATTATAAATAATAGCAATTCAAAACAACCCTTTTAATCTATCATCATCATTAATATTATTTCAAACGAGTTGAGCGCTTGATATGTTCAAATCAATTAAAGAGATTTAAAATTTCAATGGTTTTGGTTGTTCCCAAGTGTTTGATTGATCGGTGAAATGACCATAAGAAGCAGTCTTGAAATAGATTGGTCTAGCCAAATCCAACTCTTTGACAACAACACCTGGTCTTAGATCAAAGTTGGCTCTAATAATTTCAACCAACTGTTCAGAAGTGTATTTAGAAGTACCATAAGTATCAACGTAGATTGACAATGGTTCAGCAACACCAATGGCATAAGACAATTGAACAAGCGCTCTTCTAGCTAGTTTAGCATGAACAATAGATTTAGCGACCCATCTGGCAGCATAGGCAGCTGATCTATCAACTTTTGAGAAATCTTTACCAGAGAAAGCACCACCACCATGAGCACCCCAACCACCATAGGTATCAACGATGATTTTTCTACCAGTCAAACCGGCATCACCTTGTGGACCACCAATGACGAATCTACCAGATGGCTGGATGTGATAGATGGTTTTGTCATCCAAAAATTCTGCTGGAATGACACTCTTGACAATTTTTTCAGTGATTTCTGATCTCAAATCTTCAGTGGAGATTTCATCAGCATGTTGAGTTGAGATGACAACGGTGTCAACTCTGAATGGAATGACAGCACCACCGTCTTTTTTGTACTCAACGGTGACTTGGGTCTTGGTGTCTGGTCTCAACCATGGTAGAGCACCGGATCTTCTAGCTTCAGCAAGAGCTGCGTTCAATTTGTGTGAAAGAAGAACAGTCAATGGTAAGTACTCCTCGGTCTCGTCAGTGGCATAACCAAACATTATACCTTGATCACCAGCACCCAAGTCTTCCAAAGCCTTCTCGTAATGCAAACCTTGAGCAATATCTGGGGATTGTTGTTCAATGGCAACAAGGACGTTACAAGTTTTGTAGTCGAAACCTTTATCGGAAGAGTCGTAACCAATGTGTTTGATGGTGTCTCTGATGATCTTTTGGTAGTCCAAATTGGCTTTGGTGGTGATTTCACCAAACACAAGGATCAAACCGGTCTTAGCAGCGGTTTCACAAGCAACTTTTGATAGAGGGTCTTGAGCCAAACAAGCATCAAGAATAGCATCGGAGACTTGGTCACAGATCTTATCTGGATGACCCTCTCCGACAGATTCGGAGGTGAAGAGGAAAGTTTCAAGAGCAGCGGAGGAAGAGGACATTTTGATTCGGAGCTCAATTGCCAAATATGCGAAAATTTGGGATAATTTTGAGCCTTTTTAAACTTGTCGAGATAAAAAAATTTTTTTTCCATGTGAATTTTTGTTGTTTTTTTTTTTTTTTTTTTTTTTGTTTTTTGACTCTAAACGAGCTGTGGCGCTAAACGAGAAGTCACGTGGCACGTGGTTTAGCTTGTATGTATGTATTAGAGAGTTGTATTTTGTACTGTGTATTGTATTTAACCGAAAAGATCTTCCAGGTCGTCGTCCTGGAGCTCCTCGATGTCGACAGCAGGAGGGATGGATCCTTCTTCTTGTTCTTCTTCTGCCTCTGCGTCATCCTCGTCCTCGTCTTCTTCGAACAACCCGGCGTTCTCATCTTCTTCCTCGTCATCAATTACACCATCATCATCACCATCACCTTCACCTTCCTCTTCCTCTTCATCGGCTCCCTCTGTATCTGCATCTTGGTTGTTGTTCTTGGCATTAGTTTTCTCTTCGCCTGTCTTCAACTGTCTCTTTTTGTTCTCCAATTCCTTCTCCAACTTCTTGATACTATCGACAAATCTTCCTTGTAAAAGTACATTGTGAGTCTTTGAAAGTTTCGTCTTGTTCTGCTCAATTGTTGATTCCAATTCAGTGATCTCATCACGTAACAACTCGTTGTGCTGTTCGTCTTCATCGACTTCAACCTTTCTTGAAACCCCCTCTTCATTATCACTGTCTTCATCATCATCGTCATCATCATCGTCGTCCTCTTCTTCCTCATCTTCCACCTGTTCTTGTTCCTGTTCTTGTTCCTGTTCTTCTTCTTCTTCCTCTTCTTCTTCCTCTTCCTCGTCATCTTCTCTGGAAACACTTGGAATGATTGAACTTTCAATACCAGCGTCTGTCATCAAATCATCACCTTCTCCCAATGCTTGTTCCAATTCAAGTTCTAAATCATCAACATCATTGGGCAATGGATCTTCAAATTGCGATATATCCTCATCCAATTGAAAGTGCTGTGTAACTGGCTTAGCCGGGGAAATGCTCGTTGTTGAAGATTCAAAGTGAGGATCAATGAATTCGTATCCCGTCTCTTCAGCTTCTTCATCCAACCTTAGCAATTCATTAACCTTCTTCTCTATCTGGTTCAACTTATGATAATCGAAGACTCTTCGAAATTTATTGTTCTTGATGTTCTTCAAAGGCGGTGTTATGCCATCGCTGAAAGTTTCATTCTCTTCAACTTCTATATCTAAAACCTCAGATTCACTATTCAATTTCTTCACAACAAGCAGAATTTGCGAAATATCTGCAGTTTTGAAAATATTCTTCTTATCAACCGTCTTTTGTGCTTCAATTAGATTCGGTAGGTTTATCAACTTTCCACCATAAAGTGAGTTGTTTATATAGACAAGAGCACGACGTCTATCCTTCCACTTGATCCGTATGTTCTTGAAGTCACCAGTCTCAACACAGTGTCTCACATAGTCCAATTCAGCATCGGGTAAAAGCCGGAGAATTATTGCTTCTTCTCGAAGTGGATCCTCTTCTGCGTCACTCGCTTCTGAATCGTAGCCTTCACCGGGCGTTCTCTTGTATTTAACTCTGAAACTCTTGAAAACAGGCTTAGGTGGTACTGCTGAGGAAGAGGAAGCGGAGTTCCCAGGTTTCGATTTATTGATCTTTAACGTCAGTCTTTTGGTTGTTGGTGTTGTTGATGGTAGTGGTGGAGATTTTGGCTTTGCGATTTTCATCTTAACACGCGAAGTTGGAGGCGGCTTTTGCTCATCAGAAGGAGCTGTCGAGGGTACTTTCAATTTAATCTTAAGAGGAGGCATCTTCTTGTGGCAATCTAATATGAATTCTTTCTACTTTTAGTCATATTTCGTTGTTTTCAATTGTAGATTCAGCCGAATTGGTGAGCAGAGAACCGTTCCATACAAATTATTCGCGTACAGAATACATTCGCGGGACTTTATCTCAGGATCAATTAATATACAAAGAATTAAACAAAGGATCTTCATCGTCATATTATTGCCATGTCTATTCAAGCACAAACAATGAAACAAAATCATCGATATCTAAATCATCCAAATTTGAGTCAAAGCTTTTTTCCAAGATCAATTGAGTTTGCTTCTTGTCAAAATGTTCTTCAACGTGTCTCTTGTATTTTTCCAACAAGACTGGAGTTCCTTCTTCTCTTCTCTTTCGATGGCCAATTGGAACTTCAACGATAACTTCATCCAGTACTTTTCCATCTTTTAATTCAATTGTGATTGCATTTCCGATGTATCTCTTGTCAGGCTCATGATAATCCACAGTGAATTGTTGATCTTCCACAACAGTCATTTTCGATCTTAATGAATCAATTTCAGGATTCGAAGCAATTGAATCAGAATAATCATCTGCTGTCAAGCGTCCATAGATCAATGGGATGGCAACCATGTATTGTATACAATGATCACGATCAGCATAGTTGTACAATGGACCCTTCTTATCAATGATACGAGTAGCAGCTTCTTGAGTTCTAATCTTGATTGATTGGATATCTTTGAAGCTCTTACCCAACTTTTTTAACTCTTTAAAAAGAGTAATTGAAGCTTCAACGGCAGTCTGGGCATGGAATTCAGCAGGAAATGAAATCTTGAAGAGAACGTTCTCCATAACATACGAACCATATGGCCTTTGAAACTTAAACTCTTCGCCTTTGAATAAAACGTCATAAAAACCCCATGTCTTTGCAGTCAATACAGAGGGTAATCCAGGCTCACCATTTTTAACAAGATATGCCAAATTAACAGCTCTGGCAACAGCATCACCAGCAGCCCATGATTTTCTGGAACCTGTGTTTGGAGCATGTCTATATGTTCTTAAAGCTTGGCCGTCAACAAACGCTTGAGAAATAGCATCGATGGTCTGATCCTTGTCCAACCCAAGTAACTTGGAGATTACTGAAGTGGTAGCAACTTTGACAAGGACCACATGATCCAAACCAACTTTATTGAACGAATTTTCCAACGCCAACACACCTTGAATCTCATGTGCTTTCACCATTGCCTCCAAGACATCTCTAACTTTGAAAACACGTCCTTCGCCACCACCTGAAGCTTTTGAAACACGAGTTAAATAGTCCGCAATTGCCAAAATTCCACCAAGATTATCAGAAGGGTGTCCCCATTCGGCAGCTAGCCAACAATCATTGAAATCCAACCAACGAATCAACGTCCCGATAGACCACGCACCACGGATCGGGTCCAATTCAAAATTGGTTCCAGGAACACGAACACCATTGGCAACTTTGATTCCTGGTACAACAGGTCCTACTATTCTCTTCGGTTGATCGTATTTCAGCGCGGCCAATCCTGTTCCAATTGTATCGAGAAAACACAGTCTTGCCGTGTCAATGGCGAGTTTAGAATCGATCTGATAGTCGTGGACATAGTTTGAAATGTCACTCAACACTTTGTCAGCCTCTGGCCGTGTGTTTTCAGTTATGATCTTGTTTGGCGCCGTGGAGTAAGACATTTTGGTCAACGTGCTGATCTTGTAGAGATGTTTGAACGAAGGATTTCTCAGCACCACAAACATACCTTGCTAATAGATCCACTCGTTCTACCATTTGTTCTGCTGAATCAACACATTACTTGTTCTTTATAAGCACACCGCGCTTCCTTGTCCCCACTCGTTGAATGTGACACTTTACCGATCCACGCACCGACTTTGTTTACAGTGTTTTTTCGTGCTTTCGTTTAAACGCTCAAAAATATGAGTACGCACGTGAAGAATCACGTGCAATATCAACCCCGCTTTTACAATGCGATAAGTATATATCATTTAGTTTCTTTATTTATAGTCTTGATGAAAAGTCCAGATCAACGCTATTTGGACGTTCTTGGTAATTCATAAACACAATTACATGAATGTTGGGACAATGTGCCAATCGCTTTTGAGCCACCCAAGATAGCAGAGTAAAAGTGACTAATTTTTTTTTTGATACCATAATGATAGAACAAAACACCTGAATGTGAATAGACAATTGGATGAGGATTCTTGGTCACTCCAGGATTTATCTGAAACTTCACCCAATTTCCTGACAACATTAAATGTAGAATCTTTTGAGAATTCATCTGATCTTCGAACCAAATTCAATGATCGCAATAGAAATGGTTTTCTCAACACACCATGTCCATAAAAAGATAAATTGACCCTTTCAGAATTCAAAACTGATCTAAGATACTCTTTAATTTCTTGATAATTCTCAACGTCTTGGACCTGCGAGAGCTTGAATTCCTGTCGAGTAATTAATGAAAGAATCCCTCAATGAAGTGTTTGAATTGACTTTTTCACCTAATCCATGATCTTCATTTGGTTTAAAGCATTTTGAACTCTTTTATCAAATTGGCAAATTCTTTTGTTTACAGGCAATAATCATGATAAGTAGGTCCCAGTAGTGCTAATATTGGCGTAAATAAAAGGAATGTGACAACTTTTTCAGATTGAATTGTCTCAGAGCAAAACCTCTCATTCCAGATGTGGTAGAACCAACAACTAAGTTGACATGGGATTTGAATTTCTTGGTTCGTTGAAACTAATCACTTTTAGGTAGAGTTGATTTCCAATCGAAAAGGGTAGACGATGTCGAGTAGTACCATTCTTCAAATTCGCTCACACCCAGACACCACGAGCTGCATCTCGGAGTTAGGGGTGACAGCGCCTCCCAATGCAGGGGGGTGCTTCTCGCTATTCAGAGACAATACGACGATCTTCGGGATCGGCGAGACTAAACTTTGATGTTCGGATGTTATTTGCTTCTCATGTAAACACTTTAATATAAAGCCACTTGATTCTCAATTAACCTCCAACCTCTCCAGCCAGCTAACCGCCAACATTCACAATGGAGATTCATCCACCATCTGCTTATCAGAAGATCATCGAGACTGTCCAGTCAGAACTACGTCTGGAACCACATCCCGTCTTGGTCTCTCTTGGAGCCATTGAGCGAATCTATGCGAAGCTCAAGCTATTGCCGCTAGAGGGTATTCAAGGACCAGCGTTGACTGCTCTACAGAGCATTGCATCAGATGATCAGGCAGCTGATATCTATGTGGTTGTTGCCAATTCTATTGTTGTGATATTGCAGACCCAAACTGATGATCAAATGGTTACCTTATATTGGAATACATTGAAGCCTCTACTCATCAGATTGCTACTTGGCTGTTTTCCTTTATTTGGTTTTACCATAGTGAATCACGATAACCTTCCTTCAGCACTAGCACGCAATGGAAGACATAAACTCTTGAAACTCCCAATGCTTTCCTCACTCAAGCCTCATAGCAATGAGTACGTTTTGAGGCAACTCGAGTGCTTGGATGGGTACTGCAGTGATACGTCGAGTACATCGATTGAAATACCAACAGAGGACAATCCTGAGCTCCAAAAGAATACGAATAGGTTGATGGAGGTCCTTAACCGTGATGCTCTGGTGATCCCTTTGTCTATCTTCGAGAGAAGAGGAACAGGTATTGCACGTAATGAAGCCCTAGTACAGTCACATTTCGATAATGGGTTGAGTTTTTTGTTTGATGCATTCTTACCACGCCATTTGGGAATAGAAGATGTGAGTACACCCAATCAGGTTATAAAGCGTTCTAGGTTCATCCAATCTATCTTGAAACAGAACGATCATAACTTGATTTATCCCAATGAAAATCATAAGTTCACAATTATAAGTGAAGGTCTTCTAGATGTTTTTGAAAAGACAACATTCAGAACACGAAAAGACACTCCAGCCACCAAACCTGACAATGAGATCTATCTCAGAACAAATTACTATCACTTTGAACGTTCTCAAGCAACACCAGAAACCCCGTTCTACAACTCTCTCATTGTTGTGGAAGTGAAAACAAATGTGTTTCAAGAAATTATCAAGGAGCAGACTCAAGAAGATGGTTCAACGGCTTATGAGTTTGACCTCACCACCACCAGTAATGTTAATGATTTTTTGCTTTTATTGCATCAGGCTTTAAGATATGCATTGGATGCTCAGACATCCAGTGATATCATTCTAGTGGATCAACAGTTTCAAGTTGTACTCTCCATTGTCGGTGTAAATGATGATAAAAATAAACCTTTGACTGAATTAGAAGAAAGGTTGGCTCGCATTACTTTGAGCTTGGAGCACATTTCAGAGCCAGGCGAAATGATCAGGAACATTGAAGACAGTGAGGAATATTTTAGAGGATTGAGCCTTCAATTCACCATATTCAAGAACGGTTTGACAACAGTCATGGTGCCTTCGAGTGCTGTATGCCGTACAGGCAAGTCAAGTGATGATGTGGAAGAGGGTGATTATCGGTTGGTGCCTGCTAGGTTAACGTTTCAGGCATTTATTATTTCATTGGTGATCAATCGGAGAACAGGTGTTTTGGACTTGAGAAGAAAAGCCAAGGAGTTGAGAGATACTATAAGCACAGAGGAAGCTGAACTAAGAGCTTATCAGGCCTCTCTAACTTCTTTGACCAACGGTTTTGCCTCATACCTATCAAAGGTATCTGAAGGAGTTGAAACTCTAGCCAGAATGACACCTGCAACAGCACCTGGCTCCATTGCTGTTGACTCTAACTCTGCTGCTACCCATTCAGCTGCCACTGAAGCGGTGAACTCAGCACAAGAAGCACTTTTGAAAGCACAATTCAAGTTGGCGGATTTTAAGGATGCAGTGGCATCTGCTTCTAAAATAACTGATCTTTCTGTTGACAGTAATGCACCAAGCACCCTTTTGAAGTTGAGAATCATTCATCTCCTTGCCCAGAATACTAAACCTATTGATGATTCGCGCAATTCGTCCGCTGGCAAATCTGTGTCATCTGATGAGGGTGATGATGGTGGAAAAAGAAAACGAAAACATGTCGTCGAAATGACTACTCTTCCTGAAGAGCATGACGAGGGTTCCAATGAGCATCAAAGCAAGAGACAGCGTTCAGAAACTGATTCTCGAAATATCCAAGACACCAGCTCGACAAGAAGGCACGTTGAAGGTGAGCAAATGGTTGAAGAGACAGCTGGTAAAGTCGATGTTGTTAGAGAGGATCATTTAGCCGTTGATTTTGGAGAGTCCAGAAACTTTTTCATTCCTGCATGGAATCAGTCAAAAGGGGTTGACTCCATTCGTTTCAAGAAGCACCAAACGCCTTCTGAGAATCTTGATGACTTCTTGGACAGTCTGCAAACCAGCTTTTATAGTGATGATTACCACCTTGGAGTTTATAGATCGTTCTTTGTTCCATTCAACGACTTTCATTGCTGGTTTCCAGATGTTCAGATGACTGAGCCGCCTTTTTTCATGGATATTGGTGCTCCTTCTGGCACTGTTCTCGTGAAGGTTTATGACAAAGAGGACAATTTAGAAGTGTTCCAGAGCTTTCATGGTGAGGATGACTTTGGTGATCAAGATGAAGCTGATTACGAAGAGAAGTTCAATGAGAAGTTTCTAGAGTTCTTCAAAGGTCCAGTCAGGAGAAAATATGCTAAAGAGGTGGAGGCACATCAGACGATCCAAAAATACAACCATGACAACAAGTCCAATGGCAATGTGTTGATCAAGACTCCAAAGTTGATCGGGTATGGATATCTCAAATTCGACACGTTTGTCACAATAACCGGTCCTGTTGATTTCGAAGGATATGCGTTGGTGTTTGATGCTGGTTCAACCTCAGTCGACAACGATGAAAGTGATGCTTTGAAACCTGTGAAGTTCGGTATCGGTGAGACAAGAGGTACAAGATTTGATGAGTTGAGGAGATCTGCCATTGAACAGCTCAAGGTTTTACATAATTTGGGAATCATTCACCATGGGTTGAGCGTTGTGGATGATGATAAGAACCAAGTTCGCCATCTTAAGAACTGCGCTGTGGATTCACAAACTGGTGATTTCAATTTCGTTGGGTTTGATGATTGTTTACAAAAAAGGGATTTTGGTGAAAGCGCAAAGTTTGAAAAACACTGTAAAAAAGAGATGCAAAGCTTTAAGAAATTTTTTGCTTAATCATTTATAGCTATACTACTTTTAATTTATTCATTCGAGCTTTTGTATGATTCAATTGAAATAGTTTTATCATTAATCTGTAGAGCTTTTTGTCTCATCTTGCGAATCAATCGAAGATTGAAACTAATTAAAATTGGGATTGAGTGTTGTTGTGTTGTTCTACGAGCATGTATTTTAATCATATATCAGTCAATTAGTATATAGATGATCAACTATAATACAGAGTACCTGGAGGTCGAACCATACTATTATTACTGCTTACTTCCGCTTCTACCTTTGCTTCTATGAGGACAGGGACATTATAGGTTGTTAGACTTTCACGAGGAGCAAAAAAGCATGAGGTGTATAACTTGTAGAGCTTCTGGAGGATTTCAATGTGCTGAGTGCTCGATTTTATGTTACAACACCGTTCGTTTACATTTTTGTAGACTCAACACAGTTAAACACATCTTCAATTGTATCAATATGAACGCTCAAAGCATCTAGATACCCTGTTCTAATCATTACCTCAGTTAATGGTAATTATTGAGTGTTATCTGTGGGCAGATTTGGGTGAAAATGAGTGCATGGTGGCTCAACCTGTGAAGATTAGTTTTCAACACAAAACTTCAGCAGCTCGTATGGCACGTTCCTGAAACATTTGCGAAGAAGGGCACGACTGCTTGATTTCAACTGTTCCATGCATCACATGTTGAGGTCCATTGTATTCTATAAGAACGCTCTCCCGAAACTGTGATTCTTGATGTTCTTCTCAACGCATTTTAGGCTCCTCAAAACCTTCAAATTCCCTCTTACTATCGAAGAAATCCAAAGTGTTCACATCAAGCTTTAATAGCAATGATTTCATATTCATAGAGGTTCAAAACAGCCTGACTTAAGATACCAGAGTCATTAACGTGCACTGTGGGTGACTTCAATGTTTTACCACAGAAATCAGTTTTCAACTCAGCTGTATCTCCCTCAAAATAGGAAAAATATGTGATGAAACTATCATTAAGGTATATTTCCCTTCACAAGGTTTCATCGATGATTTATTTAGAAAATGAAATTGATTCTAATTACATCATACTTTGAAGACACTTGTCGCGTTTTGTAAAGCATCATTTGATGAAGTTTCCCTAAAATGGAGAGTAGATTGCTCTAAACAGTTAAGAAAAATAGTCTTTTTTAACGCAGCTGTCCATAACAGTACAGTTCAACTTGTTTTAAAAGAAGGTGGTTGGTTATTCTATTCTTTCTGTTAAATTTATCGGCTTTCAAAGTAGATTGAAGGTTAAAAAAAATAAAACTCCGCGACGGGGAATTGAACCCCGGTCTACCATGTGTTGTTGAAAATGTTTTCGACAAACGGTGATTCTAGCCACTAAACTATCACGGACAATTTTTGAAATTTGATTTTTTAGTTCCTTTATACTATCCACAGGCTCAAAATTATCACTTTTTGAGACTATAGGCCCGAAAACCCGCTTCAATCATCAAAAGAGTAGTTCCATTCAAAAGAGAACACCTAGAAGAATCTCTCAGAACCAATCCGCCCTTTTCACGATGTCTGGCTCTTGAGAATTATCACATCGACGCCGAAACTCATCAATAACTCTGCCACGCCAAAACCGACAAAACCCCACATCTAGTGACAAAAAGCGCGTCTACAGGTTTCAAGTCTTCAGAGCACCATAAGGAGGGTTTCCTCCAACAATGGCTCAAAGACTCGATTGTGGCCACTTCATCTTTCAACCGTCAATTGTTGAATTACGCCGATGCTGCAAAGCAAAGTTTCGACAGGACTTCAAACCCTCTACGAACTGTTTCTCATTCAACCTCTTCTGCAGTCCCAAGAGAGATCTCGTAGCCTGTCCTGAGAATTATAACATAGCCCAGTCTTTTGGTGGTGACCATTTCCAATTGAAGTGAAAGTCAGGGTCCCCAGATGTCTAAAACACAGCAGTGAACACAAACGAACCTCCAATCTCAACACAGAGACCCAAAGACACAATAAACTGATAAACCTTCGGTAGATACAGCACAATGAAGATTGGATTTCTTGCGCGTGTGAAATCGTACAGGTGCCCTCCAACAATGGCACTACTAGTCCCAAAAGAACGAACAAAAAAATCGAGAACGTCCACCCTATTGAAACGATGCTTTGATCTCTCAAAGGGTACTGCATAACATATGACTGTAGGGCACCTACGCTGTTCATGAAACCACCAATGACAAATATAGTACAGAGCCCACCAAATCAAACCAGGGATTCATAATTGGTGACTTTGTCTACGTGTTGTTGTTGTTGCTGTTGTTGTCTTTTGTTTTGAAATGATGGCTCTTTCAAATTATCACGAGACAATTTACCACTACAATTCTCATATAAAAGAGCTTATTCTATTCACGACTGTTTACCTAGCCTCAATCTCTCTCCAAACTTTATCAGCAAACAACAACTGATAAATCCACACATTAAAAACGCAGCAGATATCGTACTTGTCCAACCGATTCCAATGGTCTGGACTTCTTCTAGAACGAAAGCTGTTCCAATGGCTGCAGAGATGAATCTCACAACATAATTTCCGGCGATGGCATCACCTTTCAACTGAGGCATGGATTCGACACAATAAGTGTTGATGCTTGGGAAACAGATTGTCTGTGCAAACCCACCAATAAACATCATGATGATAGGCACAGCCATCCCACCTTTCTCCTTCTCTAGACACCATCCGTATATCAGAATAGTCGAAGGTATGACCAGCCCATAGGCAACCAACATGCTATGGATTCTATCCTCTGGGATTCTTGTGCCGCGGATCTTGATATACTTCTTGACGTAATGATCAGCAAATCTGCCACCAAAGAAAGAACCAGTGATGTAACCTAGTCCTGGAGCAAGATAGAACAACCCACCATATACCGGCTCAGTTAGATTGAATCTTGGATCAACGACGTATCTTATCGGCGTAAGTAAAGAGTACATATTGAAATGTAATGCCATGGATACCAAACCAGCAAGTGCCAAATTTGGATATTTGAAGATATAAATCAAAACTCTTGCAGGATTATAAGGAATGAAATAGATCTTATCATTCAAACCATGTTGCCTTAACTCTCTTTTCCTCTTGGCCAACTCTGTTATTCTTGATGTCTCAGGTAGGAAAAAAATGGATAAAGCCAAATCAAAAGCAGCCAAACCAACTTGAATCCAAAAGATAACTCTCCAACTTGTGAATGTCACAACAATCCCGCCAATTACAGGACCCATTGCAGGACCAACCTGACTACCACTTAGTACCCATCCCATTGCAGTACCTCTTTGAGTGGGTTCGTAGATATCACCAATTGCAGAAGAACCAACTGAGAAAAAAGGAGTACCGAACAAGGCAGACATGGATCTGAAGACAAAGAACATTGCCAAGTTTTGTGATACTGCGGTGAGCACGGTTGCAAGAATGAAGAGTACCAAACACAACACAAAAGTGAATCTTTTCCCGTAAATTGATCCAAAGGGACCCACAAGACAGGGACTTAGTGCCATCACGATACAATAAACAGCATTGGAGATGTTTATCACCGTTCCTGTGGTGTTGAATCTCTCTGCAATAATGGACACGGCAGGCAGAAAGGACATTGAGCTCAAAGGTGAAAGGAAACACGACAATGAGACGATGAATACGATGATCTTCTTACGTTGTGGAGAGAATCTGTTGTAAAAATCCTCATCGGACATGGCTTCGAGCTCAGTCAAGGGCTGTTCGATCTGTAGCGATGTGACGCTCAATTTCTCGATATCCATCTGTTTGGTCATGATTCTGAAATTTGCAACTTTGCCCTCTCAACAAGCATCGTTTCTAAAGAGACTCTCTTTTTGTTGATTTTAGAAAGTACAAACTGTGGTGAATTAAAAAAAAAAAAAAAAAAAAAAAAAAAACAGAAAAATTTACATTTTGTGACAAATTTTCGTTAAAAACTGTGTTCTCCCATTTTCGGACCGGGATCGGACAACTTTGAGAATTCCGATAAGAGTTAAATCAGTGAGACGAAATTTTTGTAAAAACCTCGTTGGATCCTTCTTCGATAATTTATGAGATCAATGGGCACCGTACAATTGCTTATTTTTTGCAGAACCTTGCTCTCACTTCTTTCTTCCCAAGCTTGGTTCATCCAGAATAAGTGGCCTCCTGTTTAATGAAGTTCGATCTTTCTGATCAAAGGATATATTGTTGTTGTTTTTCTTGTGTTTTATGTGAGTAAATGATACACACGCAAAAGCCGTGTATTCACCTAAAAACATGTCCTTAATCTCATAATAAATTCTCTGTTATTGATCTATAATAATCAAATCAGAGGAATTTTTGGAGGTGTGTTTCGAATTAAGGGTGTTTCCGTGGTGTTCGGGTGTATATAACCATAGAAGCCACAAGTTGTAATAGATATAATATTGAGTCAAAAATTATAGTTGCAGTAAGATCTATAGTGTTCAACTGAATGGATAATGAAAGAAGAATATTCATGACTACCAACTTGCTCCAATTATCACAATAGGATAATCGATTATCATCTAAATTTTATTAATTAATTCATCATAATGGTTTATATACATTAGCTCTACTTTGGGCGATCTTATATACTTTGGAGTTGAGCTTGTCGACGTTTTTTTCAAGAACTCATGAAACGTAGAATAAAACCTGTTGAAACTGCAGTTTTTAGTTGAGAAAAACGAGGACTGTTCTACGTGTATGTACTTTTAAAAATATATTAGTCAATTAGTATATAGATTGTCATTTATAGTGTAAACACCTGGAGTCGGTAATAACTTATGCTATTTCCTCATAGGCTTTTCATTTACAACACAGAGCACTCGAACTGGTGATTCTGTTCTAACCTGCTTCCAACTTTGCCCCTTTGAGGACATTGCGAGGATCCACAACACAAGCGCTGGTACCCATAAACTGTGAGTTATTGCCCCATTTAGCTATTGTAGGTCCATCTATCAGATCTAGGGACCCCCCCCCCCCCACACCTACAATGCATGGCTCTTGTTCTGCCTATTGCCCGTAGGCTAAAGATTATTTGGAATGGGCGCTGGTCAACTCGGAAGATTTTGTTATCAAGGATAAATCCACTATGGGTATCGAATGAAAAATTAGTGCTGTTTCGGGATTAGTCGGATGTAAGGTAGCTGCAGGTCCCCAGCCCAAAATGCGGAGGAGATAGGCCAAAGCGAACAATGTGATGTTCGGGTGTTATTTGCTTCTCATGTAAACTACTTTGATAAAAGCCACTTGATTCTCAATTAGCCGCCAACCTCTCCAGCCAGCTAACCGCCGACATTCACAATGGAGATTCATCCACCATCTGCTTATCAGAAGATCATCGAGACTGTCCAGTCAGAACTACGTCTAGAACCACATCCCGTCTTGGTCTCTCTTGGAGCCATTGAGCGAATCTATGCGAAGCTCAAGCTATTGCCGCTAGAGGGTATTCAAGGACCAGCGTTGACTGCTCTACAGAGCATTGCATCAGATGATCAGGCAGATGATATCTATGTGGCTGTTGCCAATTCTATTGTTGTGATATTGCAGACCCAAACTGATGATCAAATGGTTACCTTATATTGGAATTTATTGAAGCCTCTACTCATCAGATTGCTACTTGGCTATTTGCCCTTATTTGGTTTTACCATAGTGAGTCACGATAACCTTCCTTCAGCACTAGCACGCGATGGAAGACATAAACTCTTGAAACTCCCAATTCTTTCCTCACTCATGCCTCATAGCAATGAGTACGTTTTGAGGCAACTCGAGTGCTTGGATGGGTACTGCAGTGATACGTCGAGTACATCAATTGAAATACCAACAGAGGACATTCCTGAGCTCCAAATGAATACGGAGGTTAGGTTGACGAAGGTCCTTAGCTATGACTTTCTGGTGGTCCCTTTGTCTATCTTCGAGAGAAGAGGAACAGGTATTGCACGTAATGAAGCCCTAGTACAGTCACATCTCAATCATGGGTTGAGTGTTTTGTTTGATGAATTCTTACCACGCCATTTGGGAATAGAAGATGTGAGTACACCCAATCAGGTTATAAAGCGTTCTAGGTTCATCCAATCTATTTTGAACCAGAACGATCATAACCTGATTTATCCCAATGAAAATCAGAAGCTCACTAATATTAGTGAGCTTTTGATAGATGTTTCTGAAAAGACGACATTCAGAACACGGAGAGGCACTCCAGCCTCCAAACCAGATGATGAGATCTACCTCAGAACAAGTGATTATGACTTTGAAGGTTATCAAGCAACACCAGAAGACCCATTTTACAACTCTCTCATTGTTGTGGAAGTGAAAACAAATGTGTTTCAAGATATTATCAAGGAGCAGACTCAAGAAGATGGTTCAACGGCTTATGAGTTTGACCTCACCACCACCAGTAATGTTAATGATTTTTTGCTTCTATTGCGTCAGGCTTTAAGATATGCGTTGGATGCTCAGACATCCAGTGATATCATTCTAGTGGATCAACACTTTCAAGTTGTACTCTCCATTGTCGGTGTAAATGATGATAAAAATAAACCTTTGACTGAATTAGAAGAAAGGTTGGCTCGCATTACTTTGAGCTTGGAGCACATCTCAGAGCCAGGCGAAATTATCAGGAACATTGAAGACAGTGAGGAATATTTTAGAGGATTGAGCCTTCAATTCACCATATTCAAGAACGGTTTGACAACAATCATGGTGCCTTCGAGTGCTGTATGCCGTACAGACAAGTCAAGTGATGATGTGGAAGAGGGTCATTATCGGTTGGTGCCTGCTAGATTAACGTTTCAAGCATTTATAATCTCATTGGTGATCAATCGGAGAACAGGTGTTTTGGACTTGAGAAGAAAAGCCAAGGAGTTGAGAGATACTATAAGCACAGAGGAAGCTGAACTAAGAGCTTATCAGGCCTCTCTAACTTCTTTGACCAACGGTTTTGCCTCATACCTATCAAAGGTATCTGAAGGAGTTGAAACTCTAGCCAGAATGACACCTGCAACAGCACCTGGCTCCATTGCTGTTGACTCTAACTCTGCTGCTACCCATTCAGCTGCCACTGAAGCGGTGAACTCAGCTCAAGAAGCACTTTTGAAAGCACACGTCAAGTTGGCGGATTTTAGGGATGCAGTGGAATCTGCTTCTAAAATAACTGATCTTTCTGTTGACAGTAATGCACCAAGCACCCTTTTGAAGTTGAGAATCATTCATCTCCTTGCCCAGAATACTAAACCTATTGATGATTCGCGCAATTCGTCCGCTGGCAAATCTGTGTCATCTGATGAGGGTGATGATGGTGGAAAAAGAAAACGAAAACATGTCGTCGAAATGACTACTCTTCCTGAAGAGCATGACGAGGGTTCCAATGAGCATCAAAGCAAGAGACAGCGTTCAGAAACTGATTCTCGAAATATCCAAGGCACCAGCTCCACAAGAAAGCACGTTGAATGTGAGAAAATGGTTGAAGAGACAGCTGGTAAAGTCGATGTTGTTAGAGAGGATCATTTAGCCGTTGATTTTGGAGAGTCCAGAAACTTTTTCATTCCTGCGTGGAATCAGTCAAAAGGGGTTGACTCCATTCGTTTCAAGAAGCACC
>JAJLXG010000056.1:0-41937 GCA_030571235.1 Wickerhamomyces sp. yHMH26
CACATCTGGCTCTTCCCTACCCGAAGTTGATGAGATGGATTTAACAATGGTCACTGGAATTATCATTGGCTGCTTGATTAAGAGATCCAACCGTTGAACTGATACAGGCTGCAACATCTGGGTGGATTGGATTGCATCTTAAAGAACAGTCCAATGGTTTTTCAAACTTTGATCGACAAGCAAATGGGCACGATGTCACTGGCTCTTTGAACTTTGATTCCTGGGGGCGACATTTGTATCCAACATAAAAGATTGCATTGGGCTCCACTTGATTCACATAGGTATTATCAGAAGAGGTGGAATAATTGCTTTGGTACCTTTGGAGATCAGATTTCTTGAGTAGAAGTTTTTTCACGATTTTTTGCACATAGTTCAACGCGAGAATTACGTAACACATTATTAATTGTTGTTGTGATAGTGATAGTGGTGCTGTTCGGTTCGGACAAGCCCTTTACAGTGAGAAGTTGGCGAGTTTAAACGGTGTCTAAAGTGATCCTAAACAGTTGTGAATTGGGAATTCTTGTTTGGACAAATCATGTTTTTTGTCAATATCATGAGTATCTTGATTAAGTAGGTGAGTTTGCCCCAATGAGACATCAGAATGACTGTTGGTGAAGTGGACAATGAAGCTTGAAAGTACTTCATCTTGAATGCACCAAAGAAAGACTTCTAAGGATCCATCCCTTCAGGTTGAAATCTATAATCCAACAACTTGTTTTTGTTTTTGTGTGACTGTATCCTCTCAAGGAGAAAAAATGAAAAGGTACCCTTATCCTGATACTTCGAACTCTTGTTTCTTATAATCGACTCCATGTTGTTTATACTATAATTGATGATCCATATACTTGGATCATGACAACATGAAATCTTGCTACATGTAAACAACCTTCATTTACCGCCTTCGATCAATATAGTTACACATCTAATTGAATCAGCAATACATATATTATACCAATAAATGAAATAATCAGTCACATTCTCAGAAGTACTGATAACATCATGAACGATAAACATCATATGGAGCATATAACATCAATAGCCACAAACCCGTTTATAATCACAATCAACGCACAAAACTGGATTTCTCAACCATTTCTCGAAATTGCAATGGAACAAATATTTGATTATGACATTTCCTAACCATATTTGATGATATCTCTCTCTTCGAATACTTCAACATACTTCAACCATGCCATAATACAAGAAGTGGAATATAGCGCACCAATAGTCAGCAATGTAATTCAAATATCAGTTCCAGATCTTCAATATCAAGCTTTCTGTCTTCCTGGAACTTGTCGTATGACTTCTTGTCGTAGATCAAAGCTTTACCAAAATCAATGATATAGACACCTTTATCTGATATTATCAGGTTTCTCCGGGCTATATCGCCATGGATCACAAAAGCTTCATCATGCAGTTTTCTTAACTGGAGATACACCTTTTGATGGTATTTTTTCTTCAAATCTTCATCCTTCATCACCGTGTCCCAGTTCAACGTCTGACTAGGCTTGATATACTCCATCATCATGTGTCTTCCTAGATACCTGAACGGCTGCATGATGACATAGAACTCCATATCACCATGGAAGAACAATCTAGGAACGTTCAAGCCATATATGCCTTGACACCTCTTCAAAGCGGCGATCTCACTCTCAAACTCAGCCTTGTAATACTCCAAGTAACTGTCAATGTCATCGAAGTCATCATCAGCAACAGCTGCCTCTCCAGCTAGGTAAAGGCGTGTCTCGTGGTCTTGGACCTTCACAACAATGTGTTCCGGCACCATATCTTTCTGTAGCCTTGTCATCCACCGCCCGAAGCACCGCAATACCAAATCACGGTCGAGTAAAAACACCTGGTGGGCCACATCATAGTAGCTTTGAAGAATCTCACCAACAAATCCAGCTTCATTGGGTTTAAACAAATCATTTGACGGCACAATCGTGTTGACGTTCAAAACCTCGGTGAACTGACCATTCTCTTTGACACTTCGACCAACATAGTCAAAGTCCTGCTTTCTTTTAGCTCTGTCTTCAGCCCTTCTATCACGACTCTCACGTCTTCTGTTCTTACTGTCGTGTTCCTCTCTACCCCCTCCTCCTTGTTTCTCGTCTTCCTCTATTTCATCCAGCTTGGTGAAAGCTCTCTTAATATTCTCCTTTGATCTATCCAGAAGCGTTTCCACTTGCACTCTGTCATACAAATCATCGTCCATTACCACTTCCGCGTCTGATGCCTTGGCTACTGCAGCAATAATTGAGGAAAGCACCCATGGTAAAGACATCTTTCCTCCAGAATTAGGAATTGACGTGTCAAAATATGCATACTCAAACATCAAACAAGCCTTGGTGTCATAAGACTTTCGTTTCTCACCACTCACAACAACATCTACAGCCCACGACTCTTCTTCAGCCGTAAATAACTCGAACCAAGCTCTCGAGTTATCCCATTGGTTTGCGATTTCCTCATCTTTGGTCCTTTGACGTTTAGCCCTGCTCCAATGGCTTATTCGTTCTTTCTTGTGATCATCTAGGCGTGCAAGTGCTTGTAATGACTCATTATAGTCTGTCTTTTCATTCAGCTTAAAGAGCATCACCGACGCACCATCAGTCAGAAGACAAATTCGCATCCTCAACTTGATACACCCTAGTATCATCTGGCGAAACAGTTTGGCAGCTTTGAAATTGGAACGACTTTGGAAAAGCTTATCAAAATTTACCTTCTTAACAAAATCGCCAGAAGTGTCAGACTCAGTCTCCATACATTCGAAGAAAGCCTTCAAAGATTGCTTGCTTTCAACGACAATGAACCTCTTTGACAAATCGTGAGCACTGCTTGCACCGCCTACATCCGGGTGCTCTTGTGGTAAATGCTTGAATCCAATAACCATGTCCGGAACGCTAGCTTGTTGCTCATTCGTTCTCCTAGATGGCGTATTTTCGATGTGATTGAGGCTCTTTCTCTCAACGATGCAAGAGTGTTGTCCTGCATCTCCAGTTGTTGAAGGGAACCTGACCCTAAAAACCACTTCGAAATAATGAAAGAGCCTTGAAGCATCCTGCAAAAGGCGAGTAACCTCTCTCTCAGGAGCTACCACCTCGGGATAAGACTCCCTCTTAATGACACCTCTAAATTTGTCAAACAAGCGCTGGCAAAAAATCTCAACCTTCTCTGGAAATTGCGATGGATCAAACACTTCTGATTCCTCTAGGAAAATTTCATAACCTTTTTGTTCGCAAACCTCAACATACTTCTCCAAACCTGTTAGAAGTCCTTCTGCTCAGAAACGCTGTTCAGGTCCTTTGAGCAATCTGCACAGCGGAACCAGATATCTTCTTCTTTTCAGCGAATCGTTTTGGTTTCCAGAAGTAGACTGGGCCGCTCTCGAGTGTGGAGCGTTGTAGCCAGATGTGTTAAGAAGTGTTATAACAATGGCTCTAGTGATTTGTTTTGTAACTCTCTGTTGTTGATCTGTAGAGAGCGCTTTTTCTGAGGTGCCAGACACAGAAGCTGCATCTGCAATCAAGGCCTTTGTAACTGACCTGAATACCTTATCGAGTGTCCGCTCGTCTATACCAAGGCCGATACCCGCTGCAGCGGCAAACAGTTTGTGTGTCAATGTGAGGATACCTCCTTGATAGACTTTGCAAGAAAGATGTTTCTCCTGGTCTTCCCAAGTACGAACAACATCCTGTAGCTTTTCAACGAACTCATTCTTTAATCTCTCAAGATGACCAGACATGATGCGGAAATCTTGGAAACCCAGGGCAGGGAAGGCTTGTGTGGCAAAATCAACGATGTTACTCTGATTTGACCCCTATAAAATTCTATATTATCATGAACTCTGATGTTGTCATTACCCAGACTGAGATGGGATATAAAGTGGAGCCTGTGTTGCAAATACCACTACTTCAAGTGTATTGGTAAGAACCACACAGGTCATCAAATAAATCTAATTTAACTTGGCTATACGATAAGATCGCGAATATATCATTAGTAGTAAATGGCTATAAGCTAGATAGTTATAGCGACCATAGTTAGGTTCACAGCTCATCGTTAAATGATTTGAAGTTTCCGTAAAACAAATGTATGGTTAACGTGACAATTTTTAATTTCCTACAGCGAGAATGCAATATATAGCGCGCAGTATTTATGCTTTATTGTGCCTTTGAATTAGCAGTCTCTATATAGGAACGCATACTTAGTTATATTAAATTAAAATCTTTGTTCCTTCTTACTTAAGGGTATATACTAGGTATTGGAAGTGAAGGTGCTCTTATTGAGCTGTATGTTCAGTAAACGGTAGTTATCAGATAGTAATTCCAGTATAAGTTCTAGAGCATTAGATTCCAATTTGTCAGGTACCAAGGTAAGAATACACCGTTACCATTACATTTACGAATTTCAGTGTATACTTCACTTATAATTATGAACTTATGCCATAAATCAAGTAATTGTCTCTATGGCTGAGAATGGATTTGAGAAATCTAGCAAGCCTTCAAACTTCATATTACAGCCTCTAAGAGCTAACAATGTCATGTCAATGGCAAAACAGCGTTAGCCCATTCTGGAACTGATGCACCAACTCTCTGTGGAAGGGAAAAGAGCGTTCATGAATCAATCATAGCTCAGCGACGGATTGACGCTTTAACACATACGTGTAGGAGCCTGTAACACAAATAGACCATGGCAATTTAAGTAATCATTATGAAACCCCTCTCATCATCTTCGCAAGAGTAAGATTCTCAAGAATGCTTCCATCTCTCAAAGTTATATGGGGGTTGTTATGTGTTTTCATCTAAGCTCAGCATTTTAAAGCAAGTGCTATTTTGAGATATTTCCAAGGTTTACGTGAAGGCGCTGCTTGGCATGCTATTCATTAAATTTTAGGATCCTGGTACAAGAATGGTGAACTAACAAAAAGAACATCTCATTTTGCCTCTGCTGGTTACGTTGGTGTTATTCTATCTGAGTTGATCTAACGCAATACGGATTGCAAAAAGGTTGTGGATGGTAAACATGATCTTGCAGCTTGGAGATGACGCTTCATTATAGATGTCTTTATACCTTTGCCTATTGCTTCTATTGATTTATTTATTCTAGACTCGCCAGAAGTTGTAGACCAAGATTCTATTTGTCACAGGAAGAAATTGATTTCGCATTTTCCTGTGTACTTTACCTTCAGTTTCCAAGTATATCAAATCAAGAATGATCATTGCCACTATCTATTTGTTGGTATGTGTTGTTGGTACTTGTTGGTACCTGTTGTTAGTTGTCTCATTGCATTCACCACGGGGACATCTGCATTAATCGGTTATTGGATTTTTGGTATCTCTCCAATTGGAATCATCACTGTTACCTCGTGTGTCAGTTCAAACACCGCTGGACATAACAAGAAGTTGGCTGCCAATGCCATCTCATTGATCGGTTATTGTACGGGAAACATTGTTGGACCACAAACTTTTCGTGCGCAGGACGCACCAAACTATGCACCAGCCAAGTATTCCATGGCTGGGTGTTACATTGCCGCCATAGTGTTGATCAATCTATTGGCGTATGTAAACATGAAGGAGAACAAGAGAAGAGACAAGATCAGGCGAAGCTTATATTGTTCTCAGGAACCAGGAGGTTGCAGATGTCATAGATCATGAGAATCCTGAGTCTAGATTTGCGTATTAGATGAACTCCTTTTGTACTTGAATAACTTCGAAAAGATCAACACTTTTCATGTACTTTTTTTGGTTTTTTTTTTTTTTTCCTTTCTTGAAAAAAAGTAATAACGCTCCCTTCAACGCCGCCCAGGAAAGAAAAATACGACCAATTTCTGATCAATTGGAACTGTCAATGTCCTTCGACAACTCTGGCTTCAACTTCAAAACGGGTCCTGGGCTCAGACCAACTTCGAAATCACATCATTCACTAAATTCCCCTTCAAACAACAACAACAACAACAACAACTACAACAATTCCCAACCAACGTACTGGAAGGCTTTAAAAAACACAGTTTCTCCACTACCATTAAACCCTAAATCAAGTTCACCGACACTCCCGCTTTACAAAGATAAACCTGCTTCTAGCAGATCAACTGCAGCACAACGACTATTCAGATCAAAAACGAAGAAAGAAATGGGTTTAAAACTTGCATCTCTAGTCCTTGTCTTCTACATTTTTTACTTTGTTGGTTATACATTGAAGAATGAATCAGTCTCGAGCCCAGTTGGTGCTGGTGTGGATGATCCAAGTTCAAAAGACAAACAACAACGCGTGAAGCAGGCTTTCAAAGACACGTGGAAACACTACGAGCAAGATGCATGGGGTAAAGACGTTTACAAACCATTGAGTCACAAGGGAGAGAATATGGGTCCGTTACCGTTAGGTTGGATCATTGTTGATTCGCTGGACACAATGTTGATTATGGGTCTGGAAGAAGAGTTTGCCACTGCCGAGTCTTGGGTTGCCAATGAGTTGACTTATGATTTCGATTACGATGTGAATGTCTTTGAGACCACTATTCGCATGCTTGGAGGATTACTTTCAGCTTTCTATCTCAGTGAGAATGACATGTTCTTGGATAAAGCTGTTGATTTGGGAGATAGAATTCTTGGTGCTTTTGAAAGTCCAAGTGGTCTACCTTATGCTTCTGTGAACCTGAAAACAAGAAAAGGTAAAAAGAGCCATGTCGATGGAGGAGCTTCGTCAACTGCAGAAGTCTCCACGTTACAATTGGAATTTAAATATTTAGCGAAACTGACGGGAGAAACCTTATATTGGGAAAAAGTTGAAGAAATCATGTCCAAGTTGGATTCGAATCATCCAGTTGATGGTTTGGTTCCTATCTTTGTACATCCAGACACGGGGAAATACCAAGGCAAACTGATAAGACTAGGTTCAAGAGGTGATTCCTATTATGAATACCTTTTGAAACAATACTTGCAAACTGAGGAAAGAGAAGACGTTTATAACGTTATGTATCAAGAGAGCGTTCGTGGTATCAAAGATCATCTTCTCAAGAGATCCAAACCGAATGGATTAGCATTTCTTGGTGAATTAGACAACGGTATTGATGGTGCATTGTCAAATAAGATGGATCATTTGGTTTGTTTTATTGGTGGATTATTTGCATTGGGTGCCACTGAGGGGCAAAGTGTTGAACAAGCACGGAAATCATCCAATTGGAACTCTGTAAAAGAGTCAGACTTGCTTTTGGCCAAAGAGCTGACACATACCTGTTACAAGATGTATTCTGACACTGCTACTGGTTTAGCTCCTGAAATTGCCGTATTCAATACAAATACAGATTCAACTGAGGATTTTTATATCAAGCCATTGGATAAACACAATCTGCAAAGACCAGAGACTGTTGAAAGTTTGTACGTGTTATGGAAAATTACAAAGGATCCAATTTATAGAAAATGGGGTTGGGAGATATTTAAAAGTTTTGAAAAGTACACCAAGACTTCAAGTGGATCTTTTACCTCTTTGGATGACGTTACACAAATCCCACCTAAACAACGTGACAACATGGAATCGTTCTGGTTAGCTGAGACTTTGAAGTATCTTTACTTGTTGTTTGAGGATGATGATGATATCTTGCCGTTGGACAAAGTTGTCTTCAACACAGAAGCACATCCTTTCCCAGTGTTTGAAATGAACCCATTGTTCAAGACAGGTTGGAAGAGAACCCCTGCTACAAAACAACAAGATTCAGCTGGAGTTCGTGAAGAAATCAATGAAGGATTCAAACAAGACTTGACAAAATCGTTAGAAAGCATGAGAAAAGCTAAAGAGCTGAGTGAAATTGGCAAAACACAGAACCCCCAATTGGCGAATGCTCCTGAAGCTGCACAACCTGCGAAACCTGCTATTGACGAATTGAAACAAGCTGTTGTTAAAGACGATGATGATCATGATGATGATGACTCTAATTCTGAATTGAGGAATAAATTACACAAAGGTGGCAATGTCAATGATTTGATCGAAGAGTTGATTTCAAAAGATGAATAAATTCACATTATAGGCAATGGTCTTCCTGTAAACAAAATTTTCTGTCGTATTATATCCACAATCTTGACGTTTGAATCCTGTTCAAACTTCATCAATGCCAATGGAGGATCGAGTTTTTTGACGTTTCCAATCAACCTTTGAGTAGTTCCGATGTAAAGAGTTGCCTTGGACCCTTCTATCTCGAGTCTACCGAAACGTATGGCATGTTTCAATTCATCTGAGCCTTCTTCTTTGAATTCGATGTATTTTGATCTTTGTTCTTGTGTTAGGTCTTGTTCATCTGGTTTCTCATTGGGAAGAAAAAGTTCGCCTTGGATCTCGATGATGGAATTATCTCGCGTGGTGAAAACCGAATGAGTTAAATCTGGAAGATTGGAAACCTGCGAATAGTCGATCTGAGTGTGAGGCATCTTTGCACTTTTATGATTCGTTTTTGTTTTGGTGACGCGTATTGTCATTCATTTATTGATGATTTTTTTTTCCCCTTTTTGTTGAGATCTCACAGCATCCAAAAACAGCAATAAAACTTCAATTCAAGTCGAAAACATGGGCTGGCTCTCTTTTCTCAAGCAGAAGGACTTCGATCCAACAATCTTTGAGAGAGAACTGTCAACTTTAGCAAGGAAAATCACAAGAAACGAACGCAATATAAGCAAATATCAATTCCAAGTGCAAAGACTACGGAACATCTTTCTATTCTATGGTTTTTCTGGATATTTGGTCTTCTTCGCCTACATTCTCTCCATCAATGAGTTTAATTTGAACTATCTCGACTGGACACAACTGGCTTCTGTAATTGTTTTCCCGATCGTCATCACGTTGGCTTACAGAACCATCCATACGCTGTACAACATCAGAATCAGGAGAACGCAGACATACGTTGAAACGCTGAGACTACAACACAGTGAGAAGATCGACGAGTTGAAGGAACGCACCAAGTTCAGTTCTACACAGGCTTTACTCCATAGATTTTCAGATGGGAACGATTTGAACGCACAGATCGATGATGAACTCATTGAAAAACAGAAACAACTGGAAGAGATCAAAACATCGTTGGAACCAGGAAAAGGTGCGATTTTCTCAACTAACTCTCCGAAAAATTGGTTGGATTCTATTGTGGATTTCATTGTTGGCTCCAATGAGTTGAATCCTTCAAATAGGTACGCTTTAATATGTTCTAATTGTCTATCACATAATGGATTAGCTCCACCGAATGAATTACCAGGACAGGTTCGATACCTGTGTCCTAGATGTGGTCAACTGAACGGCGACCCAATTACTCCCCATAAGGATGAAGTTGTCATTGAAGATCCTGGAAAAACAACCACAGCTGATAGTGAAATAGTTACACAACAACAATGAAACAACACAACTGATGAAATAGCTTTTTAAAGATTGGTTTGTAGAATAATGACTGTGCTACGCCCAATATGGTTGTTTGGTTACCCGTCTCTTCGTCGGCTTCCCCGTTACAATATATACTTATCACTCACTGTCTATGATACTTCTAATAGAAGAACACACAATTTCTTGAATTCATTCTTCTTTATCTTGTTCTTCGCTTCTGCCTCTACAGCCATCACCTATCCCCTCAACCCCTTTGGAGATCCATTAGTTTATATATCTGTCTGTACCTACAAGATCGTTCTACATTCCAGATAGCAGTTGTCCCTTCGAAGTACTACGAGATTACCTTTCGAATTCTAGCTATGCGCGTACCACATAACATTTATATCACGTGACCTTCTGTTTCGATTGGTACGCGCCACACAGGATTCGTCGAAACTTTTGAAAAAACTATGAAAAAAAAAACGTCCAACTTTGACAACTTTTCACAACTGTACACCTACATCAAATCACAACATAAATGTCCGCTAAAATCGAAGAATTACCAGAAGAAACCATCCCACAAGGTGCTGAAGTCCAAGTTCTTTCCAAGAACGAGAAAAAAGCCCGTCTTGCTATTGCTAAATTGAACTTGAGAAAAGTTGAAGGTATCTCAAGAGTTACATTCAAGAGAAAACAACAAATTTTCGCAATTGATGCCCCAGAAGTTTACAGAAGTGCTGCTGGTACCTACATTGTTTTCGGTGAGGCCAAACATGAGGATTTGACTCAAAGATTGCAACAAGCTCAAGCTCAAACCGAAGGCCACGATCATGAAGATCACTCTGGTCATGACCATGCTAAAGATCCAGCTTCAATTACTGCTGATCTAGAAGCCGCTTCATTGTTGGACAAGGCAGAAAATGCCGAAGAAGACGTCGATGAGGTTGTTGATGAAACCGGAGTCAATGCTGGTGACATCGATATCGTTATTGAACAAACTCAGGTCTCAAGATCAAAAGCCGTTAAAGCTTTGAAGAAACATGACAATGATATCGTCAATGCCATCATGGAATTATCCTCTTGAGTTCAATAAGTGTGTATGAATTGATGTTTATTATTATTCATAGCTTTCAATCTTTGTAAGTCTTGCTTCTCTACCACCATTGGGTATTTCCATCACTCTATTAAATGGATAAATTATTCTAGTTGCTTTACCCAATACAAGACCAATACTTATGGGTCCAAAATTATTACTATCAATCGAATGAATATTATCTCCTTCCACCCAAAGATGATTTCTAGGTATTCTTGTTGAATCTCTTGGGTATGGATATCTTGTGGCTATTGTATCACCTTGGATTCCCTTGACTCGTTTACACAAAACTTTCTCAGGATTCGAGGGGGATCTGAACAGAATGACATCATTGATTTTGATTCCATTGTAATTCGATTTAATGCCATGTTTTTGTAAGAGAACCCAATCACTTTGTGAGGAATTTGGATTCAAAGTTGGTCTCATTGATGAACCTTCAATTTTACCAATGAAATAAACGTGTTCGTTGAAGACAACTAGAACGGGGATCCATGAGATCACTAACAGTGAGAGTCTCAACCCATATTTTGCAGTGTTTTGGAACCGTGAACAGTTCTTTATCATCCTTGTAACCACTGGGGAAAACAAAAACAATAGACAATTAACTTTTCTCTCTCTGTTGAAAGGTTATTTGTTCGCGAATTGTCTTCTGTCCGAGTGCTGACATTATAACTGACGTAAGCAAGGGATTTTTACTATGGCGGTGATTTGCAAGCAAAAAATAGCACAACAAAGGTTTATAGATGTGACAGCAAACAACAATTGATGATTGATCGTTTAATAAATTGCTTAAGGGAAAAAAAAAAAGATTGAGATGCTGTTGATCCCTCCATATGCAAACTTCATCCGAGTTTCGTGTCTGTGTATGTTCTTTTTTTTCTTTTTTTCGAGCTTTCATCACGATAAATTGATGACCAGTTCCGCTTCCGAAACTCACGGACCGATAAAAAAAGAACAAAAATTGAGAAACAAATAAAAGACTGCAAGAACCGTCAAGTCCAGGTTGTCTATCTTCTGTTTCTTCAGATGAGGGAACGCGGATAATGAAGACGAAATCTAGAGAAGAACTGATATCGACAAACCCGAAACTATACAAACCTTTATTTTGGACCTTAGATTTTGCCATCAAACAATGGTTTTTTATAACATTGGCCATCTTCATAATCATTGCTAGATTTGCACCAAATTTTGCAAGACATGGTGGGTTGATTCGTGGTGAATACTCAATCGGATATGGTGCAGTTGCCGTGATTTTTTTACAAAGTGGACTCTCCATGAAGACAAAAGATTTACTACTGAACATGGGTAATTGGAGAGCTCATTTAACAGTGTTGATGATTTCATTTCTTGTAACGAGTTCAATCATGTTTGGGCTTTGTTCTGCCATCAAATCAGCAAACGATAAAAACATTGATGATTGGGTGCTTGTTGGATTAATCGTAACTGCCACTTGTCCAACAACGGTTTCATCAAACGTTGTGATGACAACTCAAGCTAATGGAAATGCCTTGCTATGTCTTTGTGAAGTATTTATTGGGAACATTTTGGGTGCGTTTGTATCTCCTGCTTTGTTACAGATGTACACCTCCACTGGAGTTTGGAAATTTGGTAACCCAGCCTCAGGTAGTTCAATTCAGCAACTATACAGAAACGTCATGATGCAATTGGGTCTGAGCGTATTCGTTCCAATTTTTGTGGGACAAGTTATTCAAAATATATTCCCACTACAAACGAAATGGTTCCTAGCAAAATTCAAATTCAACAAAGTTTCGAGTTTTTGTTTGATTCTTGTGATGTTCAGTTCATTTTCCACCGCATTTTATCAAAAGGCTTTCACATCTGTACCGAAGGCCTCTGTTATATTTCTCGTGTTCTTCAACATTGGAATTTACATGTTCTGGACTGTGATTTGCTACCTGTTAGCTAGACCTTTTTTCATCCCGTTGTTATTCCCAACAGAACCAACACCAGACTCATCGAAATTTTATAATTGGTCGTATCGACTGATCAGACCTTTTTATTACAACAGAAGAGACACGATAACAGTGATGTTTTGTGGTGCAGCCAAGACCGCAGCATTAGGAGTCTCCTTGGTCAGTTCACAATATGGTGATGACTTTCACTATCTAGGTAAACTTTTAGTGGCATTGGTTCTTTATCAGGCATTACAGGTGATAACTGCTCAGGTTCTTGTTAATTTTTTTAAGAAATGGGAGAAGTTGGATCATGTGGAACCAGTTGAAGATGAAGAGAACCAGAGGTCTTCGTCAAATGTCAGTGAGATTGATCATGAGGGGGGCGAGGAAGAGAAGGAGAAGTCGGATACATTTAATAGATAAGTTCTATTTAATAATAATACATATTCATTTTATTTTTATTCTCTAAAAAGCAATATCCCAAATAGCCAATGGTCCCTTCTCATTGTAGTTCAATCTTGAAACGTACATGTATTCATTATTATTTCCAAAGACCTGTTTTGAAACGATTTGTCCACCAAGAAATGAAAGGTTTTTGGTAAACCCATGTTTTTTCCAATCTGGAAAGTACTCTGGAATTTTAACAAATTTGATTGAATTTGGAACTTGGTTGAATTGTACGGTGGAAGTGGAGGGTGTGGAGGATGTCGTTATAGTAGCCACTGCTGCTGAGGCTGCCGTCGTCAAAGACGTATCAGGTTTGCCAATGAGGTGATCATCAATCAGATGTGTGTTTAAAGCTTCTTGAAACCCCTCAATCTTGGATGTGCTTCCAATGAGAATGATATGATCCCAACATCCTTGACGTTTCCCCAAATCGTTGATCTTACTTAGCGAGTTTTGAACAGATTGTGAAATTTTGGAAAGCAACAGTTCTGAACCTTTAAACCTTTCTTTACCGATTGCAATCTCATTACCATTTCTATCAATAAAAGAATTTTTTTCCAATTTAGAATTTGATGATATTGAAGATTGTTTTAGTTCCAAATTCTTCTTCTTACCCAATTCTTCCAGAATCTCTTTAGTTGAGCCTGAAGTGACAATTGACGCAACGTCAAATTCACTTTCATCAGTCTTGTTCAGCGCATCAATACCAAAGAACGACTTTTTTTTATCCTCATCACTCAAGACCTCGTAAATCTTAGATTTTTTCAAATCTTCAATTTGTTCTGTTGATAATTGAGGCAATAGCTTGCTCAACTCTTCATTGATACTCTGTCCACCCACGTCAACAATTTTTTTAGCATTTTCAACAATTCCATAATCTACAACAGGAATGATCTCGGTCTTATCCTTGCCTATATCGATAACGACGGCATTTGGTTGTCCACCATGAGCAAACACAGCAGCGAGAGCCAAAGGTAATATGACAAAGGCATTGATCTCCATGTTTTCAAAAACATACTGTGTTATTTTTTCAATTTCCAAATGGGACCATTGTGAAGAAGATATCAACAGAAATGGGATATTCGAGGCATTTGGATTTGTCACAAGGATTGATTTATAGATCAGTTTCAAAAAGAAGTTGAACGCAGCAAGATCCACAATTTGACCCTTGACGATTGGATAAATAACATCGGATTCAATATCGGATTTAGAGATGAAAGAGTTTTGTAATGTTGGATGTTTATACACTCTTGTTGGAATCTCAATTTTGGGTGGAGCAAAAGACTCTCCAAGACCGAATTGGACGGATGTGACGGAAGATCCCGGCGAGATTATCAGGAAATGGTCTTCGTGGAATGGGGCCATGTCTTCTCAAAGTTGAACTGTGGTTTGTCCTTTTGTTTTGATAATCTTTAGTGGTGTGTGTGTTATTTTTCTTTTTTATTTCGTATGAGAGACAATTTACAGAACATGTTCGCGCACGTTTGCAAGAGCTACGTAACCACAACAAAATGAGAAAGTATGAACCATTAAAGAAAGAGAAAAAAAATACAATATATGTTGTTTTGACTGATAAAACCAGAGCACCGTCCGAAATCATCAACATAGACGTGTCATCTCATACGTACTATAAAATACTTTTAATATCAAGTGCCAAAACAATCTTCAAACACACCACACACGACCACCCTCAACTACCCAAAACCACTGTAAACGCCAAAACAAATAAAAGAAAAAAAGAATCAAAACATCAAACAATCAAAAGTAGAATTTAGAATAGAAAATGGCAAGAATATCATCCGGCACAGGAGCAGGACCTTCAGCGAGAAAAAGGCCAATACAGATAATGCCCGCACATGGCAATAGACCAGGAGATCCTACAAGAAGAATAAGAAGGTATAAACCGGGGACAACAGCACTTCGAGAGATTAGAAAATTTCAAAAATCAACAGATCTTCTCATAGGGAAATTGCCATTTGCAAGAGTTGTTAGAGAAGTTGCATTACAATACGTTGATACATCAGATGGTGTGCTACTAAGATGGCAAAGCGTGGCAATTCAAGCGTTACAGGAAGCAGCTGAAGCATTTCTGGTGGGGTTATTTGAAGATACGAATCTACTGGCATTGCATGCGAAGAGAGTGACGATCATGCAGAAGGATATCCAGCTAGCAAGAAGAATAAGGGGAACGTATTGAACTATCAATAAAAGATTTACTTTTGATAGATCTCAGTGGTTTTGTAGTAGCTGTTTCTGATCACGTGACTAATCCCGCGAACTGGATGCAGAATTAGATATTATATTTCCCGATTTGGAGAAATGTAAACAAAGGGGAGTTTTGAGATATGAAATGGAAAAGAAAACAAAAACAATTTGTTCTCTAAAAAATATAGGATATAGACATACACTAAAGAGAGAGAGAGAGAGAAAGAGAGAGAAAGAAAGATACAAGAACAAAATGACCTCGATCCAACCTTCGTTCACCACGCATTTTTGGGTAAGTCTCTTATTCGTATTCTCCACCTCATCATTAATACTGACCACTTGGTTCCTCTAGGGAAAAGATGACCGAGGATGTGAGGTGATCATCAACAAGATGAATCAAAGCGCAAAGACGCTAGAAGAACTCCTCGTCTTCCTCAAGGATAAAATTGCCATCGAGGAGGACTATTCAAGAAGAATGATGAACCTATCAAGAAAATTCAATACAACTGGGATTTACGAGACTGGTCAATTGAAAAAATCTTTTGATGTTTTGAAAGTGGAAACAGAGCAAGTATCCAAATCTCATTTCAACGAATCAAGGAAACTAAAGTACGAAATCTTTGATAAGGTGGAAACCTATCTTTCCAACTTCAAAGCAAAGAGGAAACCAGTTGAAACTTCCACTGAGAATTTATTAGCTTCCAAGAAAATTCTATCACAAACTGTTTCCAAATTGAAAGAACGTCTCTCTGCAGAGAGTACCAAATTGAACACTTTATTAGCCCAAGAATCCTTACTATTGGGTAAAGAATTGGAAAAAAACAGAGATCGTATCTATAAACAACAACAAGTCGTGTCAGAGATTAAAACCGAATACCAAAACTCGGGTTTGAAACTAGAAGAGTTGAACAAAGTATGGATTGAAGAATGGACACAATCAACGCAGTTCTTGCAGAATTTGGAATTGGAAAGATGTCAATTTCTGATAAAGAACCTATGGGAGTATTCAAATTTAATATCTTCAGCTTGTGTCTCTGATGATACCTCTTGTGAGAACATTCGAAAATCACTCGAATCGTGTGAAGCAGATAAAGAGATTGAATATTTTGCATTGAAGTTTCAAACAGGCACCAAAATCTATCCGACTCCAAAATTCAACAACGATGATCTAGATGGTGAAGTTCAAGACAACGAATCAAGAATCGCCTCAAATCATACAACGAATTCTCAACAATCCGTACTGGGACCATTGAAGCTGACACAGAGAACAAATCTCAGAAGACGACCACCTTCTGAAGATGGACAAACTTTGATTTCCAATCCGTCAACAATGAACTCCATGTTACAAAGAGAAGAAAGTTCATATTCTAATCCAACTTCAATTTCAAGTTTCAATCAAAATGAAATCACGGTGAAACCTACAAATTCAACATCATCTTCATCTTCACAAAATTGGAATTCTCCATCACGTCGTCGTTCAAGAAATTCAGAAAAGACGAGTAGTTCCAAGAATTCAAGTTTAAACAGAAGATCTTTTATTATTGATCAGCAAAAGACACATGCTCCAAGACAACAACAACATCAACAACATCAACAAAGCCAATACATTGATTTAACGGACGATCCGCTAAGAGCAACACTGGAGGATTTGAAAATCGGTGGTAATGGTGATTTGCGTAGTATGAACCCAAACATTGATCCTTTCAATTCATCAATGTCAACACAGAAATCAAATGGTACAACTATACGACCAAAATCAATGATCATTTCAGCCACTGATTACCCTCTTGAGCAAGAACAACAGCAGCAAAGAAGCAACAAACGATCATCATTCCATGCCGGTCTCAGATCCAAGAGTCGATCATCTGTGAATTTACAATCCAAATTATCATTGGGCAACTCTAACAGCAACCTACCTTCAAGAACACAAGATGGTAGAAGATCACTACAGCATGTGAAAGCATTGTTTGATTTCACAGCAAGTATTGAAGGTGAGTTAACCTTCAAAGAGAACGACTTATTGAGTGTAATACACAAACAAGAAGATGGATGGTGGGAATGTGAAAACATAAGAACAAAACAGATCGGTTTGGCTCCTTACAATTACGTTGATGAAAACATTTAGGACTATATAATGAATGAATAAATGAAAGGATAAAAAAAAAATCATGTAACTACTTATAAATCTTAAAACCTTGTTCCAAACAATAAACGTAATCCTCAAAAAACATTTCAAATTCAGGAACACAGCTGATCAAAAGATTTATTGTTTCAGAAGTTGAAATCAAATCATGGGTAACGTATGGACCAACAGGACTTGAAGGTTGACTAAAGATGAATTCATCGATTGATACGGTAAAATCGTGGAAATCCGGTCTAATGCCCAAATTCGAAATCTCAAAAAGACAATCCCTTGAAGAATTGGCCGTTTTCTCAATGTAATATCTGGGAGAAACGTAACTCAAGATACCAACTATTTTAGCACTCTCTTGCAAACGACTTTTGCTCAACTGATCATTGATGAACTTGATGTAATCCCAATCAACATTCTTCTCATTATGTGAGCCATCGTCAAGAGAGGTAGGCAATTGCATGTAGACAGCACTCACAAAGATCCCATAACATCGTTTAAAATCCATCAACTTGCGTTGATCAATGGCAATGGAGCCCTTTATAGGCTTGTCCGTGAATAGAGATAGTGATTGAACAATCAAAAAGATCAGATAACTCGTCAAAGTGACGTTATGTTTCTTCATCTCACTTTTCAAGTTCTTCAATTGTGTAATTTCGAGTTGGATCAACTTCTTCTTTGTTCGGAACGTTCGATTCGTTAATGGTTTGCCTTGGTATGGATGCCAGGTTTGTTGAATGGTTTTATACTTCGAGCCACCACGAAACAGCAACTTCTTCAACATCAATGGAACATAAAGATCCCAAAGTGTTTTAATAACAAATAATGGGGACGCCTTGGTCAACTGAACAAACGTAGAACTATAATCACAATCATCAACAATTCCACCTTGACCGTTCATCAACCTGACAAGATCCTCCAAGATGAACGCTGCAGTGTTACCATCCATCAAACTATGATCGCACATCAACAGAACCCAATTATCTTGTGTAATGACAACTTTCCACAGAAATTGGCCACACCCAACCTGCAATGTCGTCTGATGCAATCTATTCAACTCCTCAGTCAAGTCTTCATATAGTTTTTCCTCAAAATTCACAACTTGTTCCACGTCGTAATCACAAACCTCAACGGCAAGCGCCTTCTTATTCTGTTGAACAACATTTAGTCTCAATAGCTTCCTCTTGGAGATCAGCAGTTCCAAAGCATCGTACAGATCATCAATGTCCAAATGGTTCAACTGAGCACCAACAACGAAACAGGAGTATACGCCTGTAGTGTTGAGATGGTAATGGTATTCCTCGATCTTAGTCAACGGTCTATAAGTCTTGAGCATCTTGATTTTTGTTTCTGGTGAAGAAAGGAAAGAAAAAAAACACGAGGTAGATAAGAAGGGTCCATCGAGGTATTTATTTATACACCTACCAAGGTTTAGTTCCACAAGAACAAAAACCCGTTGCTTCTTCGACAGCTGTAGAAAAGTTTAAACCGCAGTCGTCATCATCATCATCATCATCCTCATCACCATCTCTTAGTTAAATATTGCATAAAACCTTCTAAAATCTTTATGAAGACGCTTCAAAATCATCCTCTAGGACCAAGATAAAATTCATCGGACATTATGATGCATCATGGAAAAAGAACGAAAAACAGTCTGGAAGGAATTTTCAAGTTACGCTGTCGACATGATGATCATCAACCGCGGTGGATTTTCTCAAAAGCTTATAGAATATTGCTGTTTGTTCCTTTGTTTCTTTTTATTTTTTTTCTCCCCTTCTAGTTACCATTTTTAGTAATCCGGATGATCTAATTACAACCAAAGCAAACGTGGCTTCTTGTTATGTCTTTTAAACATTCAGTCCATCACTTAATATCAAATCCTCATGTGCAACAATGCTGTTGCCATTTGGCAGCAAGTTTGAGGCTGAAACAGGAAGGTTAACAGAATACTGTAAATCATCAGGCATGGAAGTTAAAGTCTTAGGACAACCACCTCTCAAATTAACTGGACCTGGTTCCCAAAGAACATCCCCCGGTGCTAAGGTGAAATTTTGCTGTATCAATTTCTCAGGTACAAATCCATGATCATTATCATAATGTGTCAATAGTTCCAACATTGAACCAAATCCCGTGCCTTCTTGACATGCGACTTCTTTACAGCGATATTGACTCCAATCATCCATATCCCATTGGTCAATACTCACCGAATTGTTAGTCACCGGTGATTTGACAGCAATGTCTTTAGAAATCTTATTCAAATGTGATTGGATATCAACAACATCAGACATCACATGATCTTCCAACATGTGAGAACTTAGTTCCCTTTCCGTGATGAATTTCTCTGGACATTCATAAGGACAGATAAATTCTGCTGGATGACTTTTCAAATGACGTGACAGTTGTTGACCAGTAATGAAACCTTTATCACAAACTTGACAGGTCAATGGTTTTATTCCAGAATGAGTCCATTCATGTGATTTCAAATGTGAATCTCTGTAAAAACTCTTGCCACAATTTTTGCATTTGTAAGGACGATCATTGGAATGACTTCTCTTGTGTTGTTTCAATAAACAGGGTCTGGAATATGCCTTTTTACACTCTGGGTAATCACAGAGGTATTTTTTGGGACGTTCACTTTCTTTCATGTTTGGACACTTGCTTCTAACCACTCAGTATGTTTTGTATCGAAGCTGTGGAATCCAATCAATGGTTTTTCAATAAAGATGTTTCTTTAAGAAGATTTTGATGACTTTTGAATAGTGATTGGATCCCATGCAGGTCTTCTCCGGCCTCCGTTTTATGCTTTGTAAGCAGGTTTGGGTGGCGAATATGTTCGGTTTTAAGTGCTGAGAACTATTGATACTGTCTAGATCAATTCATATCAAAAAGATGATTGATTGAATTCGTTTCTGAAGATCAGTTGATGTTTTTTTCTAATGTAAATAAACTAACTGCTATGTGTCTATCATTTTTTTTTTTTTTTTTTTTTTAGCTTTTGCCAGATTTGGGTTGCTATTATTTTTCCACCATTTACTGAAATTTACTCAAAACACATTATTATGACCCTTAGCAGGCCAGCTCTCCCAGCACGTGACATTTAGTTCTGCTGTATTATGTCGGTGCTGCATCACATGTTCAAATCCCGATCCGGCTTGATGCTCGCGTAACGGGTAAAGTTAATTTTATTCCATCATCATGATAGACATGACATTTCATATCCATAGACCTCAAATTCATGTTTCAAATTTCAAGCCGTGGGCTAAACCTCCCAGCAACTTCTCTTGCAGCGACTGTGAGCTGTGTTCATTGACTGATTATATAATTACGTCCGGCATGAGCTGCAGATCAACCAAATTATGTTTGCTATAAATCCGGCGTCTGTTGGATAATAGAGAAGTCTGCTTTAGCTATTATTGAATATAGTATAATTTATATAATAGTGATACGTTGACGATCCACTTCCATAAATACTTGATTATATATTACTTAATATATTGATTGAATATCAATATAAATAAATCATTAATACAACAGTCAGTCGTAGACCAGTCCTCCCATATATACTAATTTGCCAGAGAGACTGTTTGTTTACTTAGCTTTGTATATGGAGTCGTGTCCAAACCAACTCATCTTCACTCTAAACCTCTACTCACCCAGTATATAAGAAAGACGCGGCCGCTGATGTGATCAGTTGTTATAGCGATCATGAGATCTAGCAAACCTTTTCGGATCTAGGCTCGTGATGTTCAGATGCTCACAGTACCATCTATATCATGATCAACGGTATGTTTGTTTGTAAAAAAAAAAAACATGGTACAAATCATAGATCGTCGTCCAACCATTAAGTTGAACTGCACTTCCGCCGGTCGTAAATTCACGAATTTCGTCATGAATAATTTACGTGACGTGTTGATCAATCTAGCAACATAAACGTGTCTACCTAACGAAAGCGGCAACGGTGGTCCAGTATACTTTAAATTAAAAAAATGTTGCAACGGTCGGTAACGGGGTAACCCTTACCTTTGTTATGAGTCACGTGACTAATTGGCTAAATACTCTAGAAGGTAATGGAACTTGACTAATTGACTTAACGATCAATGGATCACATTAGAAGGTTATGAGAGTCACTTATCATACAATTAGCCGTCGCTTCTAGTTATTTTATACCTTTAGCTAGAGTAAAGTATACTTTATTATCAATAAGAATCAGATTGATAACTCAAAGCCATAAAACATTACTCTTTTGGATCACAGCAATACCTGTATAATGATCTAATTGTGGACGACTCCAATGTATACGTAAGGTCGCACAAGTGTTGTTAATTTGATCATATTGGTTAATATATGAGGATAAGGTTTTATAAAAGCCCTGGGTAGTACCGCTTATAATACTCTTCCAAGGTCATGAAATGCGTGAAAACATATGGCCCGGAGATGTACTTACAGCTAAATATTTATGGGCCTATGAGATGATCTTAAAACACCTAGTACTGCGATTAAATTATGATCTTCAGGTTGCTTTACGGGAAATAAGGAGAAACTTTGATCGTTATTATAACGAGGTCCGGGTCAAATGATGTTAAAACTAGATCTGGTTTACCGACTTCTTCATGGAGACTAAAAGTCTAGGAGACTGAGAAATACGGAGGTACAAAAAGCTTCCCTGTTTTTTTTTTTTTTTTTTTTTTTTTATATCAAAATTCAAGACGATACTCGCCTCATATTCAATGTATATGACAATCTCCTTATAGTACTTATCAATCTAACGTTTTGAGAAATGAGTTCTTTTGAGGTGATGCATAGAAGTTTATTTTTGTCCATGGAATTTTCTCTTCTTTTCGAAGTATAATCCATCGTCAACAAGCACTAGAAGCACATGCAAGAAGACATAGTGAGAGTTGTACCCAATGGCCAGCGCTTATATTTTATAAAATCCATCGCTCAACGAACAGCGGTATCCATTGCCCTCAAGAGATACTGTAGCTTTGAAATTTTGAGTCGGGATTAAGCAGAGGTACCTAATGACAACAAAGTGTTCTCAGTGACGAGATCAGCTAGTGCCTGATACACAATTGTATCTCTTTATTGACTATAAAGACCGATTTCCTCATGGGTTTTCTTTCCACGCATATTGGAAGGTAATATAGGAACCGATGTTCCGAAGTTCGAGTAAAATTACCATAGTTCATATATGTTGAGTTATAAGGCGAACGTCATCCTGATTAGCTCCACGATTTTGGCTAGATTAAGTGAAATTAGAAGGTCAATATGGTCAGCAAGCTGAACGTCATCAAGTCATATATACAATTAAAGCATTTGCGGTTTTGTTGCAAATTTGATCACATGTAATCAGAGTAAGATTCTCACGACGTTTATGGGAATAATTAGCTTTAGCGCTATAGGCGTCCTTCAATAAATCCAAAATTTGCTGATATTATAACAGATGACAATATGGGACAGCTAAATACAATTTGTCTTGAATATCATCCATCGAAAATGAGGCTTCAGTAACAACTGGTTCTATTGCTCTGTAACTCAACTGAGGGCTGTCTGCCTTTAATTCATGATCTCATAATTTCGAGTCCATTGACGGTACTGTAAAAAAAAAAGATAAAACCGTCTCATACAATATTTCCATACTCTCTTTTAAAATTATAAACAAATTGGCCGACTCACGCTGTGGAGTTGTCGCTGCGATCGTATTTAAAGGCGTTGAAGACGTGGGTTTTATTTATTCGCCCCATGCTCGAGATATATGGATCTAATTGATCATTTGGTGGTCATGCGCGCTACTATCTGACCTCCTATCCAGCGGCTTTGCCATGAGGGAACCAGGGGGGGGGGAGGGCAATCCAATGTACAAAAGGGTACCATATCAGATGCACCGACCTTTGGTATAAGTCCCTCTTAAGTCGGTGTAGGTTACAATAACAATAGATTACTCAACTTGATATATTTTAGTGTGTGAATTTCCTTTCTTCGCTTGTACAAAGAAGACCAGGGTTCATAAAAGTCTCAACCTGAAAATTCAAGAAAAACCGAGCCTTGGTAAAAGTATACCTTGCAGAAATAAGAAACTCTCGTAAGTCGTAAGTCGTAAACCGTTCACAAATCGCACTGAAACCCGCATGACTTATAGTGAGAATTTAGAAACTACATGCGTCTCCCCGCACCGTAACACCCAAGTCAACGTAAATTGCAAATCTCTCGCCGCCAACCGACGTATGGCAATGCACAATAGCGGTCGGGTTTTACGTACTGAAGCTGAACCCGCTCCAAGTCCAAACTTAAAAGAACAAGCCTGAGACTAGTTTTTCAGGAACAATTTTGAATGAAATTGCCCTTCTGATAATTTAAATCAACTTGAGAAACTTCGATCTTAACCGCAGCAATCTACTCAAAAAGTTCATTCAGCACATCTCATAAAACTCTCACTCAACACAGTTTCTGTTCCTTCACTTTCAGATTATTTAATCCTTGCAGAATCTGAGATTTTTATTGAGTTAATTCAGCTAACAAACGTCCACATCTCTTTCGAAAGAAAACCACAACTATTCCCATCGGCCTCTATTGAAGTACATTTGAGCTGGCTCAAGACGTTGCAATAGAATTCTACGATTTGCCATTAACACTTCGACAACCACAACTAAGCAAGATTCTAGCTCAAAGAGAGACTCTCATTCTAGTAGCTGGCTTTGAAAGTTTTTCTTTTTCCAAACTGCTACCGAGTTTTATGAGGCTTTTAAGACAACCCTTCTTTCGAAACAAAGGGAAGAGCCAATAGTTTAAAGATAAGTTTTGTGGAATCACACTTCCTCAAGAAGGTTCAAAGAACGAAATCAAACCCAACATGCCACCGCAACAGCAGCAACAGCAAGATCCACAAAATCCTCAGTGGAATCAACAGCTGCCGTCTCATCCTCCACAACCTCATCAACAACAACAACAACAACAACAGCAACAGCAGCAGCAGGTAGTTGTACTTCCAATGATGCATCACCAAGCCATGAACGGATACCCACAGCCACAACAACAACAACAACCACATCAGAGCACTCAACAACAACAGCAACAACAACAACAACCACAGCAGCAACAAATTTGGAACGGCCAGTTTATTCCTGGTGCTCCGATGCCTCCACAACAATTTCCTTTCCAATATCAACAACAATCACAACAAGGCCCTCCAATTCAACAACATCCTCCTCATCCCCAACAAGTACAGTATCTTGCACAGCAAGCATCGCCGGTAAATGTGTTTCAACAAAGTATCCCTCATACTCCATCATCTCAATTACCACAATCAGATTCAAGTTCCAACTCTCCTACAAAAGCACAAATTTCATCGACAGCTTCATCAAATGATACTACGAATTTCTCCAGAAATTTACAGCCTCCATATGCCATTGCTACAGTAAATAATGCACAGACAAAGAGACAAAAGACCGAAGCTGAAACTGTTCATATCACTGCACCGGCACCAGCACCAGCAGATTCGACAACATCAACTTCAACAACAACAAAAACAACGACTCCGTTGACAAATACCGTTTCGAGCAATAACACCAATAACAATCAACAGAAAAAAGGTTTCAGAAATTCAAGAAGACGTCACAGAAATTCACATTTGGGTTGTGCCACTTGCAAATCGCGTCGTATAAAATGTGATGAACAACTTCCAGAGTGTCGCAATTGTGTGCGAGCAAGACTTAGATGTGCTTACTTATCACTGGACGATGCTGCAAGAGATTCCTTGAAAGTTGCACAACAAGCACATGCATTGCGAATCCAGACTCTAAACACCCAAAACTCAGAACAAGAACCAAAACCACAGCATTTTTACCCATATCTATCAGAAGGACTTCCCACAAAAATCCTCGCACACCCACTCCCACAATATCCACCACCAAACGTACAGCCTTTACAAATCAATTTACAACGACCTTTCTTCCCACCATATCCACCTATGCCACATATTCAACACCAAAGCCCCGTTCCTGTGCAAATAATACCCCTACACGACACCATAGTGGCACAGCACGAACAGAAGTCAGACGATTCGATCGTCTCAACTACACCAGGATTTGGAACTGATACCAAGCTGGCTGGATCGAGCTCAGAATCAAGTGGAGTCACTTCTGAATCACCCGAACCTCGTTTTGCCATTGATGCCAACAGTTATGCAACGCTATCAGCTTTGATCAAAGATCATAGAGATGTCAATCGAGATTTGGATAATCTCGCAAAGCTTGATGGGGAATACGTTGAGATTGTTCTTGATCCAAAATGTACGAGTCATCTGAATAAGAATTGGGTTGAATTTAACAGTGGACTGTTACCTCAATTTCTCAGTGGGTTTGAGAAAGAGTTCTTGTACAAAGAGTACGACAAATATCACGTTGGTCAAATGAGAGAGGCAAAGAACAACATCGTCCTATTTAAATCATTATTGTCAAATGGTGCTGCTTTGTTATCACAGTTTTCCAAGAGCGAGGAAGTCAAGAAAGTTGCTGATGCACAGTTAAATAGAGATTTTGAGATCTGCCTGAGGTTTTTGAACAAGTTTAGAATTAAATTCACCAGAGATACTTCTAACATTGAGAACTTTTATGAAAATGTGACGTTATGTTTCTCAAAGTTCCAAATCTATCAGACCACGATTCCAACGACCATCTATTGTTCCAACACGATGAAAGATAACGTTGAGGTAACAAACAGATTTTTTGACTTTGTCATCAGTTATCTGAAAGATGAGTTCACCGTGTTTTTGGATGAGGACATCAAGGCGAAATACAAAGGAAACGAATACTATGAAAGAGCATCTTTGTTCAACGACTACATGCACGTGTTCATCAACTATTTTGTTCAATGTGTCAAGTCATACCATACGACTCCATACAACACACACTTCATGTCTGAGCTGTTAAATAATTTCCAATCCATAAAGAACGAGATTTATGAGAACCTTTCAGACGATAGAAAAGTCGATTATGACAATCTTGAAAATTTCCTCGTTGCCAATGTCGAGTACTGGTCCGACTTGAAGAAAGAAGATGCTACTACGAATAGATTACAAGTGATCTTTTACACTTTGAAAAAGTTTCTGTCGATATTACCTAGTTATAGTTACATGCAGGTTGAAAATAAGGATTTTGCCACGGTCATGTTGAGCGCATATTTCAACGCTGTGATTGGTTCTTTGAAGTCAATTTATCCAGAGGTCAGATTCTTTTTTGTTTTTTCCTTCAATGGGAGAGACGGTACAAGATCATCACATTTTGACAGTGAGAAGTTAAAGTTGACCGATCAGCAATCGAAGTTATTGGAATATCCGACGAGAATAATTGTTTTTTTTACACAGAGAACTTTGCTGTATTCCCAATTTTTGAGTGATATCTCCAGTTTTCCGGCAAAAATCGTTCTTGATGAGTCCAACAAACGTATCTTGATGAATCTGGTTAACGATGCGCAAGTTGAGACGTTTGAAGAAGAGGTTCCAAAATCAGCATACCCATACATTGATGAGACTTCGAACTTCTACAACAAGAGTTCCAACTCCATCGTGATTCCATCGGTATCTGCAACCAAGAGCTTCAGTAATTTTGAAATGTCACAGAAGAAAAGGGTCGAATGGTTAGCGAAATCCGTTGAAGATGGTTTGGCCGAAACAGATCAGAAACTAATCAATGAGTTTTTCAAAGAAAACAGAGAGAACAAAGAACAGGTGAAACAAGACTCCAGATAGAAGAGATTTTTTTTTGCAATTACACAGTGAATCGATTTCATGTCATTCATAGCCGTATGTAGTAAAGTATTTAACATCTTTCAAAGACTCTGTACAAACCAGGAAGATTTGCAATCTCAATAACATCTTTCTCTAAATTCAAAGGAAATAACAATCTCTGTTTAACATTCGGCATCAACACGTTTTCCAAAGTTTCATTCAATTCTTGATGTTTCCCGATCAATTCTTGTTTTCTTGAATCACCATCATTATTATCATCATCATTGTCCTTTATATCTTCAATTGGTTGTAAAGATTCCGGTATATTAAACAGTGCGATTTGTCTCAAGATCCCTTGTAAACACTCTCTTTCATCTGTCCAACTCACATTTGCACCCAACTTATATAGAAAAAAAGGTAATTTGATGAGTGGTGGAGTGTAATTCTTGATCATCAATGGTATGGTTCTCAACACAATTTTATCACCCGCAGAGTCGATCACGATATTAAAATATTCCAACAACATTTCTTTGGCATTAAACAAAATTTCCACAACTTCATCAATGTCCAATTCTGGCTTCAGATCAGGATTGTCATATACTGAGCTCAGCAGGTTTCTCAAATCTAATTGATCATCGGTCCCTTCCAATTGAATACTGCCAAAATTGCTAAACTCCTTCAATCCAGTTTGATAAAAAAATTCATTCAAAACACTGGCAAAATCAACAAGCAATAGTTTTACATCATATTGAATAGCACACAATCTTCTCTTGGCATCAACAACCCCAATATAAGTCATGTTCGCAAACATCTCAGTGTATTTTGAGCTGGCTTTGTCTTCAACCTCAGTTCGAAGATCCAAAATACTCTGTAAACTCACAACTACCCTTTCCTTTTTCGTGTATTCATACGTCGGATTTTGATTCTTGTTTACTATTGCGATATCATTAGTCTCATATGTTTTGTCAAAATTTATTGAGGTTTCAGGTTGCGTTGACCCATACTGTGAATTCTCTATGATGTTTGAACCTTGCGAAGTTTGCGCTGCAGGTTTTCTTGATGTTTGAGTGATATGATTCAATTGGCTTGACCCATTCTCACTTCTTTGCCGTTGGTTCAAAAATGGCGTTAATTTGGATTGACTTGAATCGGTCCTGACATAGTTATAATCTAATCTTGTTTTCTTATCTGAAAACAACACAGGCTGAGATGGTTTCACGTTATCGTCATCCAATTGACGTTTGTTGACAGAAGGTAAAAGTGATTGTGTTGGGAAGTTTCTAGAAGAGTCAATTTTTTGAAATTCATTTGTGACAGCAATACAGACGGCATCGATTATTTCATCTTCAAATAGAAACCTGACTTCTCTTTTGGTAGGATGAACATTGACATCGAGATTGTTAGGATTGATCTTCAAGCTTAAATAGATAAATGGTTTGTGACCTTTGGGTAAGTAATGAGTGATTGTCGAAACAAGTGCTCTTTTCAACGTATCGTTCGAGACAAGTCTATTATTGATGAAAAAAATTGGTTGAATCGATTTCTTATTGTTGTAGTTTGAGTTTGTGATTTGACCAGAAACAGCCATTAATCCATATTTCTCCATCGGTTGGATTTCAAGTGGAATCAACGCATTAGCAATGGATGCGTCATACACTGTCCTTATTCTGTCCTTCAAAGATAAAGTAGGTCTTGTACTCAATGAATAATGTGACTCTCCAAACTTTTTACAAGAGAACCCAACACCTTCAGTATGCACTGCATATCTTCCAATCACATCCAAAATTTTTCCGAATTCTTCGTTCTTGGGCTTCAAAGCCCTCAATCTTGATGGAACGTTGTAGAAGAAGTCCTCGACGGTGATCTGTGTTCCAACCTTACCTGCAACAGGCTTAGGATCAGGTGTGGGATCTTTAGCGTGAAAGGGTACAAGATCTCCGTCGGAATAAGCAGCTTTCCAAGCACAAGAGCTCCCCTTGGTTTTTGTTGTGACGGAAACATGTGCAATGTGCGTTATACTGGCAAGAGCTTCACCCCTGAATCCATATGTGTCAAGACTTTGTAAATCTTCGAAATTTATAAGTTTTGAAGTGGTGAACCTCTGACACAGAATAGGCATGTCCTCCTTGTCAATGCCCGAGCCATTGTCTGTGATCTGAAGCAACTTAATACCTCCTTCTTTCACAAGAATGTCGATGGCTGTGGATCCAGCATCGATCGAGTTCTCCATCATCTCTTTCAACGCGTTTGCTGGGGCAATGATGATCTCGCCAGCAGCTATTCTGTTCACCACGGCTTTGTCAAGCGGCTATCAATAAGTTAGTGCTGCTCAATTCATGACAAACAAATTGCAGTGTCTACTCACCTTGATCTTCCCCATATGGCTAAAGTTTTAAATCGCCACCGTCTTGTGATCTTTTGTTGACACTTTGGAGGCAAATTACATTACATACAACAAATAGAGTCAAACACCTAACTCATTTTACACCCGAACATCTTAACGGAGACGCGAAAAGACGCGAAAAGACCAAAGGTTACAACTCCATCAAAGAGGTGCCATCCGTATTGGTGTCAAAACGATGAGTAAGGTTGATGGGGTAAGACGTATTGAAGAGGCAGGCCCTTTTGGAAATGACGCTAAAAGAGTGAAATATGAGGAGGCTCAAGAGCCTGATGAAGATAGATCAACCCAGGGTGACTCAGAGGTTGGAAACGATGAGGAGGAGGAGGAGGAGGAGGAAGAAGAAGAAGAAGAAGAACAAGAAGAAGAAGATGATGATGATGAAGAAGAGGATGATGATGAAGAAGAGGATGATGATGATGATGATGACATTGAGAAAGCAAGCGGAGATGACGATGACAATATAGATTTAGATGCTGGAGAGGCGGCTAAAAGAGAACAGCAAGTTTTAGCAAAAGCTCGTCACCTAAGTACTGAATTGAAGAATAACAGAGCAAAAGTTGCCCGTCTGGGTGGTTTGAAAGATGCAACTCAACATTTGATGGAAGTCAACAAAAATTTCAATCAATCACAGAAGTTTGGATTGGATTCCAAAACGATTGAAGTGTACGATTCTAGAAATTTGCTGGGGAGTACTGATTTGGTTGATATCGCGGTTAGAAACATCAAGCTCGGTGCTACTTCTAAAGCTTTGAAGCAAGAAGATTTTTTAAGAAGATTGAGAACATACCTCTTAGCTGATTCGATGAGAATGAATCAATCGGACGATGATATCGAAGGATACGTGAATCAAAGGCATAGTTTTGGTGCCTTCAATTGGTTTATATTAGGTACTTTTTTGCACTCCAGAGGTAAAAGACCAGTCACGACCAGTCACTTGCTAGGACCATTAGAAATTGAAAAGAAAGTAAGGACAATCAAACCTAGACTAAAACAACAAACCACTGCCAAGCTGATGACAGCTGATGCTGTCACGTCAAAAGATATCAACCAACAGTCTATCAATCAAACGCCTAATGCGGTGCTACAATGTTTCAAAGTATTTCAGCAGAAAGCTCATGGTTCCAAGATGAATATATTTAAATTCTTTATCAACCCTGAGTCATTCGGTCAATCCATTGAGAACTTGTTCTATACCAGTTTCTTGATCAAGGACGGCAAATTGCAACTTGATGAAGGCGAAGATGGGTACCCTACAATATCGGAAGCTCCACCGTTACCTGAAGACAGGAAATCTCGTGAAAGAGAGCTCAAAGAACGTGCTGATAGACCATTAAATCATATTATTTTTGATTTGGAGCATTCAACGTGGAGACTGTTGATCGAGAAGTTTAATATAACGGAATCTTTCCTGGATCATAGAGAAGAACTTGAATAAACTGCTCAACCGCTCTGTTAATATGTGCTTATTCATCTCTTAAAATGCTATGAGACTGTTGATCCGCGTTATATATATTTTTAGCTAGAAAAGAATACGCGTTATTATCACTAAGAATGGTACCTATAGATTTATAACTCAAGGCTATGAAATATTACATTAGTGCATCAACACGTAATGGGAGCAAAGACTCTCTTAGATGGTTTTAAGTTTAGTAACTTGCATAACTTTTCGTGATCTTCTTCAATATACCATTGGTCATTAAGTCAATCAATCATGTTCCACTACCTTCTACAGTATAAGTCAAGTAGTCACGTGAGCTAGTGTAAGATTAAGATACACCGTTACCGTTACATTTATTTATTTATTTATTTAATCCATCCTCGAACTGTCATTATCTCAGATAATGGCCATTTACTGATTGGGCATACATTTAAATCAGTCGTATATCCTCCTCGTTCGTAAAGTTCTATTCCTGCCCAGCCAATCATCACCGCATTATCAGTGCATAATGATAGAACAGGATAACTCGTACTTGTGACGTTTGTACTTTTAAAAAACTGATCAAGTGACTTTCTAAGCATCATATTCGAAGCAACACCACCGGATGCAACAAACTCAGTAACTCCTTCAAGTTTTTCCTTGTTCGTCTCCATAGTTAACTTCAACTTTGTGGTGATATGATCAAAGATTGCAGTTTGAACCTGGTAGGCCATACTTCTCTGTTCCCTATGGTCAGTTGGATCAAACTCACCAGAATCAATAAGCCTTCTGATAGCACCTTGGAAAGAGCCGAATGCAAAGTTCACTTGATCGACTCTTCCTCTCTTGTTAGATAGTGGTTTTGGCAGTTCGAAGGTCTTGTAGTTCCAATCTTCTTCTCCTTCTTTGACGATTGTTTCCAACTCTTTACCGAGATTATTGCTCTTCAAGCCAATCTCTCTGGCACATTTGTCCAACGCATCACCAGCTGCCACATCAATAGTTTCACAGAGAATTTCATGCTCCAATAGACTCCTCGATAACACTACAATTGTATGGCCACCACTGACAAGAAGACTCAGAAATGGGAAACTGGGAAGTCTACCGCCGCTTTCGAATCTAGGAACAAGCAAATGACCCAACATATGATGCACTCCAACCAATGGTTTATTCCATGCAGTCGCTAAACCTTTGGCAAAATCCAAACCTATGCAAAGTGAACCCTTCATTCCAGGTCCTCTAGTGACACATACAAGATCTGGTGGGTTTATAGCGCTGAGCCCATTCTTCTTCAACACTTCTCGTGTAGCTTTTGCAATGCTTACTTGGTGATGATCAAATGCTTTTGTGGGTACAATACCACCATCCTCTTCGGAGTTCAAAGTATATTTGACATGTTGGACCAGTTTGACTTCATTGTCATTTGGTCTATCTAGAAGTGCAACACATGTATCATCACAGCTGGTTTCTATAGCTAGAACTTTGTAAAACCTCTGGTAATTTATAAGTCTTGAGGTCACTGTTAGCTGCCTGCTCCTCGGGTTTCGTACAAACATCACTGGTAGGCCTATACTAACTTCAAGTAGTGTATAGGCTATTAGAGAAATTTGCCAGTTGAAAACAATGTGTTTCTCCTATCAATATTTGACGATCACGTGTAGCTTCACATGTATATCACGTAAGCGTGTTGCACAAGATGTGCAAATCAGAAGCGAGTTGAAAAAAATCGAAAATATTAAGCATCGGTGGGTATGAAGATTTGTGCAGCTTCTCCTACTTCCCGTATTTCTCCACTTCAACCACAAAAAATCCCCCTACATATAGACGAGCACATCCTTCGGTGTACTATCCCTTCTCTACATCCACTCTAGCCGCTATTTCCCATAAGCCCTTTAGTTTTAATAAACTACGATAGGAATCACAGTGTCAAGCATCCCAAAACACAGATACCAACCCACAGACTTAAACGTATTGAAGTACAGCTCATAAATGGCAAGCACACCCGTACCGTCCCGCACATATGAGTCAAAGCAAGGAGAAAATGCACACATTCTCTCACCACAGGCTCAAGAACCTGATAGTCCCATACTTCATTGTATGCTTGCCGGTGGGCTTGGTGGTGCTGTAGGTGACTCTGTGATGCATTCATTAGATACCGTCAAGACTAGACAACAGGGATCACCTACGACCTTGAAATATAGAAACATGCTGACAGCTTATAGAACGATTTTCATAGAAGAAGGAGTTAGAGGTGGATTATATGGAGGATACGGTGCTGCTATGCTAGGTTCATTTCCAAGCACTGCTATTTTCTTTGCTACCTATGAATACACGAAGAGAAAGATGATTGGAGATTGGAATTTAAATGATACCTTCACACATTTAACCGCTGGTTTTCTAGGTGATTTTGCATCAAGTATCATTTATGTTCCAAGTGAGGTGCTCAAGACAAGATTACAACTACAAGGATCCTTCAACAATAGATTTTTCAACTCAGGATATAATTATAAAAGTCTCTTTGACGCCATCAACACATTGATAAAAGTGGAAGGTCCACATACATTATTTTTCGGTTATAAAGCTACATTATGCAGAGACCTTCCATTCTCAGCTCTACAATTTGCATTCTATGAAAAATTCAGACAATATTCATTCTACATCAATAATCTGGATCCAAAAAAGGATAGTCTAACTATATCATATGAGCTTTTAACTGGTGCTGCAGCTGGTGGTTTAGCAGGTACATTGACCACACCATTAGACGTAATAAAGACTAGAATTCAAACGCAAAACCCAAATACATCAAGTACAGGTCTTAAAAAGCAACCGGCATCTCAACAACAGCATACTCCTGCGTCCACAGCAGCTCCAACAACATCCACAAAGCATACATCTGGCACAAAAGTCAAGCCGCCAATTATCACTAATGTTAAAAACTATACCATCCCATCAACAGCACAGCCTGCCATATTAGAAACATCATCAGTAATAAGGGGTTTGGGAATAGTATACAAGACAGAAGGAGTTGTCGGTCTTTTCAGCGGAGTTGGCCCAAGACTCGTTTGGACCAGTGTCCAAAGTAGTATCATGCTGTTGTTATACCAAGTTGCATTGCGCGCTTTGGATGATCATCTACTCAACACGAACATCAAACTTGAATGAACCACATACCTAAACCATGCACATACTATTTATACACAATTAATGATCAAGAGTAAGAGTACTATGACTTCTCCAGTTAATGATTACGTAACTTCCGTTGAAGCATATGAAATCCTGAACAAGAAATATTTGCTCAAGTATATCGAACAAGATTTCAAGGTAAAAAAACGTCTGACGAAGATCGAGTTCAGATCTGCTTTGATACGGATACACTCCAAATTGTTGGTACATTCTATCACAACTCCAACCAAGTGCATTCTTGTACAACCTATTTTAATCTCTGTTTATTAATCATCTCATCACACTAGAAATCTTGAGTAAAATAACCTTGAACTAGTGATATTGTTTTTGGCGTCCTTTCTAAATTGATGGCAACAGATAATGATATTAGTAGATGGTGAAAAATATTCCTGTGTACAGTGTATTAGAGGACATAGGTCCTCAACTTGCAAGCACTCCTCAAGACCCTTGGTTCAGGTACGAAGTCGAGGAAGACCAGCATTGACTGCAACTCATAGAATTGCCGTAACAGAATCAGAAATTGTCCTGTCTAGAAGCGAAGTTACAATTCAAGAATCAGTAGACCTTACAGAGAAACAAGTTAAGACTAGCTTCAAGTCTCAGGTGAAGAGCAGTTGTTGTGGTGGCTCAACAAAACATGAAAAACCAAGCCACGAACTCCCCGCCAGAAGAACCTGCTGCTCCAATGCCAAGGGTACATGTGCTTGTAGCAACAAGACTGGTGTAATCCTGTTAAAAGCATCAAAGAGACAGTTGGTTGATCTTAAAGATGGAAACATAGATTTTGTCGGCCCTTATAGTGGATCTTCAACGAGTATCTTCAAAATTGAAAGCATTTCCAAGAAACCAAGAAATTCATTGAGATCACAACCTACATTTCTGAAGACATTCAAGGTTGATGAAACAGGATATAGCTCCAATAATAATGGGCCCAATCCTTCTATCTATCACTCATACATCAATGATCTCAACTCTGGGTCATCATCATCATCATCCTCACTTAATAATCCTAATCACAGTGTACAACCCTCGCACGACGTTTCATATCCAAACTTACAGTGCGGTCAGCAGCCGTCGCAATTTCCAGAATTTGACAAGGCTCTCCAAGAATTTGATGAAATAAATCTACAGCAATCCGATACAACTGCAGCGTCCTCATCTCAGGAAAAAATGTGTGATACAAAGGCTAACACAGAGGCGACAGCTCAAAGCTTTGAAAAACCATCGCATTTGTTCGACATGATGCTAGTTTCTGGGTGTGCTGATGAGTGTAACTGTGGTCCGTCATGTTCATGTCCTGCTTGTTTGATCCATAGAACGAATGAAGAACTGAAAGAATATGGGATTCTAGACAACTCTTCAACAACTGCCTCCACACCCTCGGAATTGAGAGCAGAGAACGCCTTTGATGTCAATCATGATGTTAGATCACCCACGTCTTCTAATATAGATCATCATGGATCTCCAAAAGTCAACCTTATAAACTTTGAAGCCATAGACGAATTATTGTTGAAAGAGATGCTTGGAGACACATGCATCTGCTCAGCCGATGATTGTCACTGTTATAATTGTATTCAGCATGGAATATCTGAGGGAATACGCTTAGTTGATGGTGTTAAAGTTTCTGAAATAGATCCGGAAGATAACAGGCCTATTGAAAATACCTACCAACATGATTGTGGGTGTGATCCTGAAGAGTGCGAGTGCTACAATTGTCCAAAACACGGTATATACAATGGTTTTAGAACCAAGCAATGAATATAGGAAAAATCTGCCCCATTTTTCCCTGCTAAACGCGTTATTTACCTATTGTGTACCTCCGCTTTATAATATTTACCAATAGTTTATAAAAAGTGATACAAAATCTCGAGTACGTCTTTTACAAAACTCGCGTTCCTCGTGGTGTTTCGAATTACAGGCGACTCACATTTACAATGGTTATTATCTATAAACTTTATTAGAATATGAACAAGAAAAGTGCAAATATGGGTTTACATGTTTGTTTACCTTTCGTTTGCCACCATTTCGGTATATTTTTCAGCAGGCGGCAAAGAAAAATGCATTTGCCACTCACTGTCTTTACACCAACTTACTGCAACTTTTCTTTACAACCACCAAAGAACTAATCCTCATACTTCAATGGCGGACCAAGAGATTTCGCTCATCAACAGAGTAGAGTTGCGTATCGCATTGGCCGATACGGATGACAAGTTTCAATCGGCACTGGATCTTTACCTTTGTCCATTGTTACTAAAGCTCGCCTCCCAATATGGCGCTGTCCGTCAGCAGATTCTGAAGTTCATCCAGAGCGTGATCCCACGTATCAACACTGCAGTAACACTAAAGCTTCCCGTGGTCAAACTGTTACAACAAGCTCAGAAACCCACATTGCCCGCTGGTGTCACTGATGGAAGCACAGTTCAGTTGTATTCGCTTCTGTTTGTCTCCAAAGGTATTGATAGATTGAATGTCGAGGAGAAAAGACAGTTATTGCCGATCGTCATCAATGACATTCACAAGTACTCGGGTGGAGCAGGTGCAAGACTTTTTCATTCCCTGGTGAAATTGCTCAGAGACTGGAAGACACCAGCTCGTGGATCTGATGAGTTCTTAACACTACGTGAAGAGCTGAACATTTCACCGCTAGATGAACTTTACATCATAGATAAGTTTGAAAAATTACTGTTATTGAATCCGGTCACAAATAATGACGGCCTGATACCAAGAGGTTATACTTGTCCGGGATTAAGTGCTATTGATGTTTCATTTTTAACGTATGATGCTGGTGTATCATACAAAGGTGAAGATCTTGCTATTGCCAAGATTGGTATCTCTCGTTTTGTTCCTTTGTTTCATGACGAGAACATCATCACTTACCTGCTGATTGGGGCCGTTGACTCCAATGAGACCGTTGCTAACGCATCTGCTGCCCTTCTTCGAAAGCTGACTATTCCTTACGAAAATCCGAAACTGGTCAACCATATCATCGATCTCTACGTTGGTGATAAGTCTATTCCAATATCACCTGTAAAGCCACAGCTTCAAGAGAGATTTCTCACGGTTCTCAATAAGAGTTCCCTTGCTACGCTAAGCACGCATATTCCAATCATAACGTCAATTGGCCTTAATGCTACAAGATTCCCGAAGTTGAAAGCTGCTACCATTCAATTTATACAATGGGTTGCTAGATCTGGTGGTGATCTAACCCAGAGTTCTGCTTATTCATTCAATGTTGCTTCACAGATAAGAAATAACTTGAATGCTGAAGGCTGGCCTCAATTTCAAGTGGTCCAAGGTGCTAATTATGGTACAGAGATCAAGCACAGAAGATTGCAGTATGAAGCACTTGGTGACATTTTGAAACAAGAGCCAAGTTTGTTGAAAGATACTTCATACATTGAGTTTTTATTTGACTCATTACTTGGTGATATTTTGGAAGTCAGATCTACCATTCAAGAAACTTTGGGTTCATTAGCGATTCACCTTCCTTCATTAACTTCAGATGCCAAAGTAAAATTGAAATCGATTCTCAAACTATACTTGCAAAATGAAGATTTCGCTAATGGTGATCCAGACTCAATTCAGTCCGCAAGGTTCACCTCTTTAAAATATCTTAACAGCACTTTCCCATTTTCAGATGCTGAGGCTAGACTGTTGAACGTGCTGGGCACATCAACAAAGAACAGATCAGATGTGATAGAAGAAGCTCAAAAGGGTTTACATCCACATTGGTTCAATATCCTTCAATCTACGAATACTACAGAATTTAAACCTACTGCAGAACTACTTGGTGTTGGCAACGTTGTTGAGTTTCCATCATTTAAAGATTATGTTAACGAACTGAAATCAGCCATTGAATATTCCAGAACAAGGAAATCATCATCTTTAGGACACTCTTTGATTTCTGCTGTAGAGTTTGGTTTAAGACTTCTGGTATCCCAGGCAGTGAAAGGTCAGAGCACGATCATCGTTCAGGACCAAGAGTGGATAACCAGATTAGAGAAAGGTTTAAGACATGATTCAAAAATAATATCGTTGACTAAAGATGAGATTGCAAAGACAGATGATTTGGTTCCATTCCTTGAATTGTTACTGAATGAAATCAGTGATTTGCCTGAACATAAGTCCATATCCCAGGTTTCAAGTCCATTGTTCAGTGAGATCTTCCTCCACTTGATCTCATTATCACCACAGGACAAGATCTCACCTTTGGTCCCTCATTTACCGAAATTGGAATCTGTTATAAATGCCACCAAAGTCTTCAAAGATGAAGAGATATATGCTGTTTCCAATTCGATTGGAATTATTGCAAGTCATCCTGGGAATTCTTTGGATCATATTCAATCATCCTACGAAGATAACTTGAAGTTCATTTCTGATAATGGTTTGAAGATCACACAGTCCCAAAATCGTTTACTGACTGTGGGATATCTGACTTCCAGACTCCTGTTACGTGGTAGAGAGCTTGAAATTCCAGAAGAGAGTTTGGAGAAGGTTTACACATTCTTGGTTGAAGCAGTCAAGTCATCAGATACCAGACTTGGCGGTGTTGCTGCCACTTCTGTCTCTGAGCTGGCTAAGTTTGGTGGATTTGGCCCTGTCTTAAATAGTGAGAAGATTCAAAACTTCAAAATTGAGATTTTGGAAATTTTGAAGCCAAAAGTTAAGAAACTGGACGAGAAGTCAGTGATCGCTGTTGGGTTACTTTCATTGTCTGAAAATGAATCCATTGATGAGAAATTGACCGATATCGAATCCCTTCTCTATGAAACATACAACACAAAACAAGTTGAGTCACTGTTCACTTCAGGTGAAGCCTTCACTGTGTTGGCGTCTGGTTGGGAATCTACATTCTTGAAACAAAAGATTGACATACAAAGCCCAGATCTCAAAATTCGTGTTGCTTCAAGATCAGGAAGAACGGCGTTCATTTTGAAAACTATTCTTGGTGCTGCATCCAGCTCCAAACCGAACTTGAGAAGAGCGGGTTGTATTTGGTTGCTATCCTTGGTGCAGTATTCTGGTAAAGCTCCATCGATCATTGTTAGTTCCAACGTTATCCACTTGGCATTCATGAGGTTCCTGGCTGATAGGGACGAGTTGGTTCAAGAGTCAGCTTCAAGAGGTTTAAGTTTGATCTATGATTTAGGCAATGCGGACTTGAAGGAAAGCTTGGTAAAAGGTTTGTTGAAATCTTTTACCGATACCACTGTTTCCACCAAGTTAACTTCTGGAACTGTTTCACATGATACTGAACTGTTTGAGCCTGGTGTTTTGAAAACTGATGACGGTTCTGTTTCCACTTACAAGGACATCTTAAGCCTTGCCTCTGAGATAGGTGATCCAAGTTTGGTTTATAAATTCATGTCATTAGCTAAAAGCTCAGCGTTATGGTCGTCCAGAAAAGGTATTGCATTCGGATTGGGAAACATCATGTCCAAATCAAGTTTGGATAAGCTATTGTTTGAAAATGAATCCCTGTCAACTCGTTTGATTCCCAAGCTTTACAGATACAGATTTGATCCAAATTCCTCAGTTTCTAGATCCATGAACGATATATGGGGTACACTTGTTCAAGACTCTTCCAAAACAGTGAACAAGTACTATGACAATATTATGACTGAGTTATTGGCAAGTATGGGTAACAAAGAATGGAGAACAAGAGAGGCGTCTACTTTAGCCTTGACTGATCTATTACAAACATCGTCACTTGAAAAGTATCAGGACAGAATTGAAGAGATCTGGACTATGGGCTTCAGGGCCATTGATGATATCAAGGAAAGTGTTAGAAAAGCTGGTGGTGGTTTGACCAGAAGCTTATCGCAAACTTTGGTGAACAGTATAAATGTTGAATCTGGATCATCTGAAATCCGTGCTAAAGAAGTTTTGGCAAAGTTACTGCCATTTTTACTCGGTAACAAAGGCATATTGAGTGATGCTGAGGATGTTAGAAGTTTTGCGCTTGATACCATATTGAAATTGATAAAGAAGGCAGGTAGGGCTATAAGACCTTTCATTGCCGAGCTAATTGATCTATTTGTTTTGTTGATGTCTACTCTGGAACCTCAAGTGATGAACTATTTGGCTTTGAACGCTGAGAAGTACAAATTGAAACATGAAGACATTGATGCTCAAAGAATGCAAGGTATCGGATCCTCGCCGATGATGAACGCTTTAGAGAAACTAGTTGACTTGATTGATGACTCTGTAATCGATGAAGTGGTTACAAGGTTACAAACAACAGTGAGGAAGTCTGTTGGGTTGCCATCGAAGGCTGCTGCATCAAAAGTTATTGTCACTTTGGTTTTGAGACACCTTCAACTTGTTAGACCATATTCGGAGACATTGCTAAAGATATGTACTTCACAGTTGAAAGACAGAAACACCACGGTATCTTCATCATTTGCCACTGCCGCTGGATATGTTTGCCGTATTTCTTCCGTTGATTCCGTTGTCAGCTATGCTGCTAAGCTGAAAAGATACTACTTTGACTCCGAGGACGAGAAGACCCGCCTTGTTGCTGCCATTGCTTCTGAATCTGTTTCAAAATATTCTGGTGATCGATATGCGTCTGTTGCAAGCGCTTTCTTGCCTGTTGCATTTATAGGTATGAACGATCCAACAAAAGAGATCGCTGCACCTTTCAAGAACGAATGGACTGAGAATACTTCGGGTAATGGTGCTATAAGGCTATACATCCAAGAGATTTGTGACTTGGTTAAAAAGACAATAAATTCTCAGAGATTTGCTATCAGACAGCTTGCTGCCAAGAGTATTGCCAAAGCTTGTAACTCTTTGGATGGATCAAGTGATCTGAGTGAACCTGTCAGTGTTGAACTCTTTGACGTGTTGATCACCGCTTCGCAAGGTAGATCATGGAGCGGTAAAGAGGATGTTCTTGCTGCTTTGGTTTCCTTATCCATCAAGTCAGAAACCTATTTAGAAGCAAATCCAGAACTGTTGGCGAAGATAAATAAAACTGTTTTGACCGAAGCTAAGAGAAAAAATAGAGCCTATCAGAGGGCGGCTATTGTATCGTTGGGTGTCTTCTTGAACCAATATCCAAATGAATATCTTTATGATGCTGAGATTGAAATCTTCGAGAAAATTTTGAGTGAAGATTACTATGATTCAGATGACGAGGATGAAGAAGACACAAAGAAGAAAGCTAAAGATAGTGTGAATTTGAAATCATCTAAGAAAAACTTGACAAGGGAGGCCGAGAGAATAAGTGCATTGGCAAGTTTAACTTCAAGCTTTCAGACATATCCAAGTGGTGAATTTCACTCAGACTTATTGCAATTCATTGTGAAGTCACTTTTGAGTACGTTTGATCCGACGACATATATCCCAACTTGGAGATCTCAGGTATCTGTGCTTGAAGGTTATACCAAGATTTCAAAAGTTCTCCAGAAGTCTACAACACTGGACACTGCAAGTGTTGAGTTATTGAAAGACAGTTATAGTGAGATTTTGAGAAATTGTACAAAAGATGATGACGTTGAGAAGGTCAAAAGTGCTACTGTTCGCGCTGGTAAAGCCTTGATTGGCATCAATCATGAAATCAAGGAGTTTGTCAAACTCGAATTATTAGATTACAAAAAAAGAGAACCTTCCTCGGTTGTTAAAGCGGAGATAGATAATGCCACTTCATAAATCAATTCAAGTTAATACAGACGTTCAAATTTATGGTTCGTATGTAAACTATCATCAAAAAAGGTCCAAAAAAAATTGTTAAAATTTGATTTATCCGTTGAAAACTGAGAGTAGCTGCATTGTAAATTAAGACAAACGTTGATCCATTCAGGCCTTCTGACCACCTCTCAATCTCAAGACCAAGTGAAGGGTGGATTCTTTTTGAATGTTATAGTCGGATAGAGTTCTACCGTCCTCCAATTGCTTACCAGCAAAAATCAAACGTTGTTGGTCTGGTGGGATACCTTCCTTGTCTTGGATTTTAGATTTAACATTGTCGATGGTGTCTGAGGACTCAACTTCCAAAGTGATGGTCTTACCAGTCAAGGTTTTAACGAAAATTTGCATACCACCTCTCAATCTTAAAACCAAGTGAAGGGTGGATTCTT
>JAJLXG010000057.1:0-41803 GCA_030571235.1 Wickerhamomyces sp. yHMH26
TGTCGATGGTGTCTGAGGACTCAACTTCCAAAGTGATGGTCTTACCAGTCAAGGTTTTAACGAAAATTTGCATACCACCTCTCAATCTTAAAACCAAGTGAAGGGTGGATTCTTTTTGAATGTTATAGTCGGATAGAGTTCTGCCGTCCTCCAATTGCTTACCAGCAAAAATCAAACGTTGTTGGTCTGGTGGGATACCCTCCTTGTCTTGAATTTTAGATTTAACATTGTCGATGGTGTCTGAGGACTCAACTTCCAAAGTGATGGTCTTACCAGTCAAGGTTTTAACGAAAATTTGCATACCACCTCTCAATCTTAAAACCAAGTGAAGGGTGGATTCTTTTTGAATGTTATAGTCGGATAGAGTTCTACCGTCCTCCAATTGCTTACCAGCAAAGATCAAACGTTGTTGGTCTGGTGGGATACCTTCTTTGTCTTGAATTTTAGATTTAACATTGTCGATGGTGTCTGAGGATTCCACTTCCAAAGTGATGGTCTTACCAGTCAAGGTTTTAACAAAGATTTGCATACCACCTCTCAATCTTAAAACCAAGTGAAGGGTGGATTCTTTTTGAATGTTATAGTCGGATAGAGTTCTACCGTCCTCCAATTGCTTACCAGCAAAAATCAAACGTTGTTGGTCTGGTGGGATACCTTCTTTGTCTTGGATTTTAGATTTAACATTGTCGATGGTGTCTGAGGATTCGACCTGCGTGAAAATGTTAGTAATCAGAACTCAAGCATCAAGATCGTTAAACGTTAGCCAATAACACCAATTTATAGATAATTTCAGGGCAATCAAGATGAGTGTATGTAACGCATTTTATCTCAATATAGTTGTTGTATTTGAAGACATCTCAAAAATGGCTAATATGAGGTGGGTGGCAAACACTGAAAATCAGGCGGGAAATAGGCTAGCACTATCTTTCAAACAGCAAGATACTTACTTCTAGAGTGATAGTTTTACCAGTTAAGGTTTTGACGAAAATTTGCATTGCGAATATTTGTATTTAATAGCTGTGTGGTTGGTGTGAGCGGGTTAAGTGGCAATCTGAGATTAAAGGGGTTATCTCAAGTTTTTATACTTTTTGTGACAGTGGCGAAATTAATTCGCGAAGTCTTTAGAGAATTACCGCGAGATTTCTTACAGCGGCAAAAAAAGAAATTCTGATCAAGTTTGTGACACCTCTCATTTTAGTGCGCTTGTTGCCCGAACAACGCATTTTTTATTACGGAAACGTAAACACAATAAGCTATGGGCTATGGTCAGGCTAAGGTCATGGGCTCATAGCTGTGTTGAAAATGCGGTGTGTACTGAACCTCTCTTTGAGCACTGGTCATTCCTCTATGATATCTGCGAGCAGTTTAGATACCTCAGCCTGGTGATCTCTCTGAGTACTAAGTTTGCCTCTAGTTGGACTACTATCAAATTCTAATGATGATCGTCTCAGCTCGAAACTCTGTGTACCTCTTTGAAATTGTAACGGAACATTCTCTGTAACAACTCTCAGCGTGTGGTTACTTATATCGCCCAGTTGGCTCAAGTCTAAAGAAGACCGATGATCACGTGCAGGTTGGGACATCTTGTTTCTGTAAATATGGAAATTAGTTCTTTTCTCTTTCAGTAGATCTGGTGTAGTGAGAAGTTTGTGGATTGTTCTGGCTTTCGTTCTTATCTGATGTGAAATTTCCTCCTGTTTATTAAGTGTGGAGTCTCTCAAAGTTGACACGAGGTGTTTGTTTCGAATGCACCACTGAACGAAATCCACTGAACCTGCCAGTAAAACGTATTGGATAACGGTAAGGGACTTTAAAACATGTCTCCAATTCTTCCCAGCGTCATTAATCCTCTTATGCAAAATGGTGATGATAGACCTGAGCGATTTTGGATCAAATGTATACTGTGCAACTTCGTTCAGCTCAGATGTCGTTGGCCCGAAGGAGTCGTTACTGGTGGCACTCTTAATCTTTAGCTCAGCGGGGTTAGAATTGATATTTCTAATTGACCTCACAAGCCTTCTTGACATTTTCGAGCAATGGATGTGTTTATTGATGTGTGAGCTGGGTAGTGTTCAGTCTGATGACAGTTGAACTGTCGTGGATGTGGTAGGAACTTGAGTAACCTGCCCCCGTATCTGTTCCTTGAAAGAAATTTGATCCGTTAACCGGCTAAAAAAAATTCAACGAGTGGGAATTATTATGTCAGCAAAGTTTGCTTTAGTGAACTCCCTTTACACGGAATAGATACTAGGGAGTCAATTTTGTACTACATTGAATCATTCATCTGTCCATTCAGACAATTCACAACTCATCAATATAATACATATTCTAATATTTCGTATATAAAATTTAAAATAATTCATTTTCAACTCAAGATTACTCTCTTGACACCGGTAGTGGACTCTAATACATCGACAATCAGCCTATCTTTTTCTGTATCATCAACAACAATGACCTTCAGAAGGTCACTGGCACCAGGATCAACTTTAAGGCTTCCTCGCTCTGTCCATTTCTTCTCCGATTTGTTATACTGAATTAGCTCCAACTCATTGTTATTATTGATGCCGATCACCAAGTTGGAGGACTTATCCAAAGCAAAGTTTTTCAATGGTGAGGTTATTTCAACACTTGAAGATGTATACTTTCTCAAATCCCATATACTTATATTAGGATCTGTTGAAGCAAATAGCCAATAACCATTCGAGCCAAATTTGACCTCTGAAATTGCGTCATCACCATTTTTTAGCGTTGAGACAACTTCACCGTTTCTCAAATCAATAATTGAGATATCTCCTGATCTGTTCCCAACTGCCAACAAGGCACCATCCATATGTATATCTGCGCTTGAAGCATTTGCTGTGATTGTGTTGTTATATGTGATGGATTTGGAGTCAGTATCAATAATTGAATACAAACTGGTGGAATCAATTGTTATTACAATGTTCTTTAAAGAGGGATGTTGTAAAATGGAAATGATCTCTGCTTTATGATTCGTTTGAAGCTTGATGTCATTAACAAAAACATTACCAGATTTAGTTCCAACAAATCTATCATCGCCAGAAATTAGAATTGACGAAATGGTCTTGTCTTTCAATATATTCTCATCTTTTGTAGTACTTATTGAAGATGAATTGTAGATTGCAGATATTCCTGTCGGTGAAACGAATGCAAACCCATTTGACGTAGTGGAGGCTGTTATTATTTTTTTGAATGGTTTGGAACTGACAGATTCCTCCTTTATCTCAAATTTATGGGAGAAGCCAACGTTGACCTTATTTTTCTGTGACTTATGCAAAACTAATAGTTCTTCTGCTGCTTTTGAAATAGCCTCACTGACATATGATGGGAAGGTAGAATCTAACACTTGAGCGTCTGCAACCTCTGCATCTCCGGCATCGATAGTGGCACCAGAACTGATGGACGTGGATAGCTCTTGTAGAGCTTGTCTGGCTTCATCACGTTCTTTGATGACTTTCGATGCAACTCTTAGAGCAGCATCATGATGATAAAGAGCAGTTGATAACTCACGTCTTGCATCTTCGAGTTGTTTACGCAATGAAAACAATTCCAATGCAACTGAATCCCATTCGTTTTGTAATGAAGACAGTATAGTAGGAATGGAGTTGACTGTCGGGTATCTAGGAGGCTGGAATATTGAGTTTGAGTTATTCACAATGATCAACTCCTCAACTTCCAATGGCTCATTGTTGATCGGATCTTTATGATGTTCTTTGATATAATCTTGAATTAAACTTTGTTCAAAGACATTGCCACTTTTCGGTGACACAACGGGTATTTTGGGAGGAGCTCCGGAGACTTTTGAGATTGTTAGTAGCTGCCCATATAGGAAACTTTGAGAGTAGTACTCACTGGCACAAAACATTAGTTCGATATCACGCCTGTTTACCTTTCTTAGGCGTCCTTTCAAAAGCTTTTAAGATTTTTATCGCTAATTCTAAAAAGACAAGAATCGCGAATAGACCGTTTTCGCTCAGTGAACAGGGCTTCTACCAAGTTCGTGACAATTTACACCAAGCTACAAAGTGTGGCCATAAACCGTGGCATTATCCAATCTGTGTCGTAAGCTTAAATCCATACTAGTCCGACCCATCTCAACGGAGATATTTTCACCAGCCTTAAGAACAATGTGCATCTCAAACTTGATTAGGAACATTAACCATGCTGGCTTAACACAATTTGCAAATTGTGGGCTATCAATTTAAAATCTCGCATTAGGGATCGAGGAATTTATAAATCGGCCATGATAGTCTGATAATACCTTAGCTAACTTGATCTTTACTTCATCTGACTAGATACCCACCCACTAAACAATATGACCCAAGCTGGTGAACCGAAGAATAAGAAACAAAAGTCTCAAAAGCAATTGATTATCAGTGTTGCTACTAGAGGTACAGCTTCTTACCAATGGAGAGATCCTTATGATACAGGAAGAGAGTTCTCCCAAAGTCTTCAGCCATGGATCGACTTTGCTCAATTGGCTGAGAAGGGCAAAATCCATAACATCTTCTTCATTGACCATTTAACGTGGTTTGATATTTACGGTGGCGATTGGAGAGCTGCTGCTAAACATGGTGTCAATGCTTCAAGAATTGATCCATCTGCACCAATCACTGCCATCGCCAATGCCACTAAAAACATTGGTATCGTTAGTACTTTTTCCACCGCTGTGGAACATCCATATCATTTTGCCAGAAGACTTGCTTCATTGGATATCTTGACCAATGGTAGAGTCGCATGGAACATTGTTTCAAGTTATTTACCAAGTGTTGGTACAAATTTGTTGAATGGTAACAAACTCCCAGAACACGATGACCGTTATGACAGGGCTCGTGAATATACCGATGCCGTTGGTGAATTGTTGGCTTCCAGTTGGAGGGATGACGCCCTTGTTTACGACAAGCAAAAAGGTGTTTATGCTGACCCAGATTTGATTAGAGATATCAACTACAAAGGTAAATATTTCGATATTCCAGGTCCAGGTATCACTGAACCTTCGAGACAAAGAATTCCATTGATATCTCAAGCTGGTTCCTCAAAGAAAGGTACTGATTTTGGTGCAGAATTCGCTGAAATGATTTATACTCTTGGTTTTGATAGACAATTGACCAAGAAAGCTATTGCTGATGTTAGAAAAGTTGCCTCTGAAAGATATGGTAGAGATCCAAAGTCCATCAAATTTTTGAGTCCAATTACTCCAGTTTTGGGTAGAACCCATGAAGAAGCTATTGCCAAATTCGAATACTTGAAGAAATATTCTGATCCAGTTGATAATTTGATCTACTTTTCTGCTGCATCCAACATCGATGTCTCACAATTTGGCTATGATGATCCTGTCACGGTTGATCCGAAGAAGTTCAATGGTGTTCACTCCACAACTGATCAAGTTCTAAGAACTGAAACAAAGAAAGCTAAAACCCCAAGACAAATTGCTGAGCACTGGATGGAGTCGAAAGATTTTGTCGGTACACCAGCTGAGGTTGCAAAAGTTCTTCAAGAATACGTTGAAGAGACCGATATCGATGGTATAAACTTCAACATCTGGAACTATCCAGATGGCTTAAGAGATATTGTTGAACTATTGATCCCAGAACTACAGAAACTTGGTCTTGCTCAAACAGAATACGCAGTCAATGGTGGTACTTTTAGAGAAAACTTCTTTGGTGACAAAGGCCGTTCCTACGTTTCTGAAGATCACCCATTGCACCCATACAGATGGAAAGAGGGTGAGACTAAAGAAGAGTTTGAAGCTAGATTCAGTAAGTACAAGAAAGTCAGAGATGACAGAAGAGCTACTTTCGAATAGAGATGTTTGGCGTCTTCACCTAAATGCCTCTAATTGGCTGTTTTTCCAGATACAAATCTGTAGACCCTAATCAATTGTTCAAGCTCTTCCGAAACGGACCGTTCTACGTTGGGTGCTCTTGTTCTTTTTATGTGCTCGTTCATGTCCGATTGCCGTATGTCTTGGTATTTTCGGTTTCTAGAGTCGAGACCACCATCTTTAAGGGTCTTCAATGGCCAAAAAGCAGCCAATTTCTGACAGTTGACACATCCTCGCACGGTGGCAACGACTCTCCACACTTTCTTCGCTTTCATTTTGCTTGATAGCTCTTGTTTTTATGCGCTGCTGAGATAGAATCATCTTTAAAATTGTGGCTTGTTTTGCGGGAGTGCGCAGACCCTGAGAGCTTGCCACGTGACTTCGTTTTCGAGTACTTCCACTTGGGTGGTTTTGGGTAAATTCACCGTTAAGCATCTACAGGAAAGCGTGACCGCTAATATGCTGAGATATCACTATTCCACTATCTGTTTTCGCTCTCTTCAGCTTAGCAGTTCTCGTTGTGTTCCGCAGTAGGTTCGTCGGCGGACTTTGTGAAATTAAAACTGTTCTGCGTATTCGTAAAAAAAAAAAAAATAAAAAAAAAAAAGAAAAACAGCACATAGAGTACGAGTCAACTTTATGCCAAAATTCTCTTGGTTCTTCGAACTTATGCGTATTGGTATAAATACCCAAGCTATCCGCACCTGACAAAATCTGCTATGTTGTTGAACGAAGACTGTGACCAATTGCCTTGCAGTAAGCAGATTGGGATAAGATGGGTTTCAAAGCATTGAGTGAGCCTTTGGGTAGATTGAAATGGGGGTTCTTGCCTGTCAAAAGAGAAGTGGAAGATTACCCTGAAAAGGATGCTGAGGAGGAAGTGCTTGAAGTGCTAAATGAAAAGGTCGAGATTGAGTACAGAGATGAGGCCAATAGACCATGGTGGAAGTTCTTTGACGAATACGAGTACAGAATCAACAAACAGACCAAAAGTCAACATAAATGGTACAAATGGTTCAACGAAAGCGATTCCCCAGCTGAAAGAAAACTGATTTTGAAGTTGGATATCATTTTAACGTTCTACAGTTGTATGGCTTATTGGGTCAAGTACTTGGATCAAACCAATATCAACAATGCTTACATTAGTGGTATGGATGTGGATTTGAACTTTCAGGGTAACGATCTTGTCAACACCCAAGCCATGTTTACTGTTGGTTCTGTTATCTTCCAAATTCCATTCATGTACATTCTTTATAAATTTCCAATGAGTTATGTCCTACCATTCCTTGATATTGCGTGGTCTTTGTTGACAATTGGTTGTTTTAAAGTCAATACTGTTCCACAATTGAAAGTTTTGAGATTCTTTATCGGTGTTTTTGAAGCACCTGCTTATTTGGCATATCAGTTCTTGTTTGGTTCTTTTTACAAGTATGATGAGATAGTTCGTCGTTCTTGTTTCTACTATTTTGGTCAGTATTTAGGTTTGCTTACCTCAAGTTTGTTGAGTGGTGCCATTTATGAATCATTCCATATGGTGAATGGTCTCGAAGGTTGGAGATGGATGTTTTTGATTGATGGTGCTTTGTCAGTTGTTGTTGGTTTGATTGGTATTTACTCATTACCGGGCACCCCAGCCGAATGCTACTCTATCTGGCTGACTGATGATGAAATAAGATTGGCCAGAAGCAGACTTAGAAAGACCAATATTGGTGTCTTTGATTATTCCGAAAAGTTTTTCGATAAGCAGGTTTGGAAGAAGATTTTGACTTCTTGGCACATTTATGTCCTAGCTATCTGGAACATTTTTTGCTGGAATAACAACAATGGTGCTTCTGGGGCTTATTTGATTTGGTTGAAATCGTTGGGCAAGTTCTCTATTCCAAAAGCCAACAAATTGGGAGCTTTGTCTCCTGCTTTGGGTCTGCTTTGGTTGATTCTGGCTGCTCTGTATGCTGATAAGCTACACTCAAGATGGCAATCAATCATTTGGACTCAGCTTTTCAATTTCCTTGGTAATGTCATTTTAGCTGTCTGGTACGTTCCAGAAGGTGCCAAATGGTTCGCATTTATGTTACAGTACTTTGGTTGGGCTATGGCGCCAGTTTTGTACTCTTGGGTTAATGACATTTGTCGTCGTGATGTTCAAGTGAGGGCTATCGTTCTGATCTTTATCAACATGATGGCTCAAGCCTTCACCGCCTGGATTTCTGTTCTTGTTTGGAAAACTACTGAGAAACCAAGATACTTAAAAGGTTTCACATGGACTGCTACTGCTGCTGTTTTATTATCACTGTGGACATTTGTTGTTCTTTACTTTTACAAGAGAGATGAAAGAAGATACGCCAAAGATAACGGTATTGTTCTTTACAATTCTCAAACTGGTGAGAACTACCCGTTGGACAAAGAGATCAATAACGATGAAGCCAAAGTAGTTGACTCCGATGAAGTCAGTAACCAAGTCACCTTTGAAGAAAAGAAGTAGAGTATCTATTCTGTTTAGAGTTGTTGACAACACGTTCATTTAAGAAAACTGCAACGCGTAGAAACAAAGTTTATAGGGGAGAAAATTCGCGAATTTTATGTAGCCTGCCAAAGGGAAGTGATGTGGAAACGGAGCAGCAACAAAGCAACAGTAGACGCCTTTCTCCGAAGCACTTACTTCTACCAGTTCACCTAGAAAGAGCTCTATTCCTTTAGCTCGCTGATGTCCACTTTCTTACTCAACGTGGATCCTCTTGGGGAGCCTGCCAAAGGAGGCGTGGTATTCTTCCCGAATCTGCCTTTGCCTGTCAATCACAACAAGGGTGACCCACTCTTCACTCTCAGACTCTCCCTAGAGGGAACAGCTCCTATAGCTAGAGATGGTATCATTTGGACAAACTTGCCCTCCTCCTCAGAGACTCCTTTCGATAGAGACCACTTCAGCAAACACATCATCCCTCAATCCTTTGCCGCTAATGCTGAAATCGACCTCTCAATATTTCACCCAGGTTCATACAGCTACTACATCTCATACAGAGACAGCTCTAATGGTACATTGAAAACTACGAGAAAGCAGTACTTTGTTGTCCCACCTCCTTTGTATATTAATGGTGTTTTTGTTCCATTGAACGGTGTTGCTATGGAGTCTATTGTGAGTAAGTGGCTTGGGGCCAAAGAATCCTGGGATTCGATATTCGAGGAGGTTAAGTCGAAAGGTTACAACATGTTACACTTCACCCCATTGCAAGAGAGAGGATCCTCCAACTCTCCGTACTCTATCTATGATCAGCTTGCGTTTGATCCTGAGCTATTCCAATCACAGAAAGATGTTGAAGAGTTGGTGTCTCAACTCCACAAAGAAAAGGGTCTACTATCTGTGACTGATATTGTGTTCAATCATACTGCTGATAATTCAGATTGGTTGAGAGACCATCCAGATTCTGGTTATAATGCAGAAACCGCTCCTCATTTGTCATCTGCTATTGAATTGGATAGTAAATTGCTAGAGTTTAGTGAAAACTTGACCAATCTAAACTACCCAGGAGAGCTTCACTCAGTTGATGACTTGCTCAAAGTTATGGAAGGAATCAAAACCCACGTTTTTAGTGAGTTAAAACTTTGGGAGTACTACGTCATTGATGTCGATCACACATTATCGGAACTAGAACAACTTTGGGGTTCAACCTCGTTGAGTCAATTGAAGAAAATCGATATTCCTGAAGACATCAAGGGAAACTTGGAAAGGCTCGGCGAGTTTGTAAGTAAGACAGCAGGTGAATTCACTTTGAAGCGTCGTTTTGATAACAAAGTGAACAATTTGACATTTGGATCCATCTTGAACTCACTTTATGATGGTGCTCCATTTGATAAAATCGCTGAAGAAGCCAAAAAGATTTTGGATGAAGTTAATCTTCCGCGTTATAGAGAATATGATAGTGATACTGAAGACATCTTGGAATCTTTATTCAACCGAATCAAATATTTGAGAATTGAAGACCATGGTCCAAAACTTGGCCCAATTACACCCAAAGTTCCATTGACGGAACCATATTTCACCCGTTTTACCGGCACAGATGGTAAAGAATACCAACTTGCGAACAATGGTTGGATATGGAATGGTAATCCATTGGTGGATTTTGCTTCTGACAAATCTAAAAGCTACCTATTACGTGAAGTGATCATTTGGGGTGATTGTGTTAAACTCAGGTATGGCAAAGGTCCTCAGGATTCTCCATCGTTATGGTCTAGAATGAAGAAATATGTTGAGATCAATGCGTCAATTTTCGATGGATTTAGAATTGACAATTGCCACTCGACTCCATTGCATGTTGGTGAATACTTTCTGGATTATGCTAGATCAATCAATCCAAACTTGTATGTTGTTGCTGAATTATTTACTGGTTCCGAGGATATGGATAACCTTTTTGTTGAAAGGTTAGGTATTTCCTCTTTGATTCGTGAAGCCATGCAAGCATGGTCCGTTGACGAGTTGTCAAGACTAGTCCATAGGCATGCTGGGCTGCCAATTGGTTCTTTCCAACCTTTGCCTTTGGATAATGTTGCTTACCCAGCTTTTGAGGATCAAGTTGAAGTTGGTCATGCACTTTCAGAAGTCCAAGTTCCAAGAGTTTTACTTCCAGCAAAAACGCATGCATTGTTCATGGATTGTACACATGACAACGAAACTCCATTCGATAAAAGACGTGTTGAGGATACATTGCCTAATGCTGCTTTGGTTTCGTTGTGTTACACTGCTGTTGGTTCGGTGTTTGGTTATGACGAGTGTTATCCACACCTACTTGACGTTGTCAATGAGAAAAGATCTTACACATTTGGTTCTGGTATTGGTAAGGCTAAATCACAACTATACAAAATTCGTCAAGAGATATCTGATGAAAGCTACAATGCTGAAGACCACGAGATGCATGTTCATCATGAAGGTCAATTCATCACTTTACAAAGAGTAAATGCAAAATCAGGTAAAGGTTGTTTCCTTATTTCTAGAACAAAGTTCCAAGATGAGGGACACCAAGCACTACAACCAATTTTACTTAAAGGTACTAAAGCTGAATTTGAATTCTCATATTCATTGGTGAGAAAAGGTGATCCAACAGTGGATGATAAGGAAATTACATCTGTCCCAGTTGAACTTCAAGATCTTGAGCCACCAAAAGTTGAAGACATCGATGGTAACACACAAATCACCCTTCCAGATCATTTCCCACAAGGGTCAATATTGGTGCTCAAAACGCAATTCAATTCCGTCGATGAATCTCTTGACGGCTTTTTAAGAAACGGCGCAATTGAAGCTGCTTCCAATCTATCACTCTATGACCTGAACAATTTGCTATATAAATGTGAATCTGAAGAACGTGATGCTAGTGCTGGTAATGATGGAGTCTACACCATTCCAGCTCATGGAAGATTGGTATATGCTGGTTTACAGGGTTGGATTTCAGTGTTGAAGCATGTTATTCAAAACAATGATCTGGCGCATCCATTGGCTGAAAATTTGAGAAATGGACTATGGGCATTAGATTTTGTCGTTGGGAGATTGAATAAGTTTTCAGGTGAAGGTGACGTTGACGGTTTCAAAACTTGGTTACAGTCGAGATTAGAGCGCGTAAGAAAAGTTCCATTTTTCCTCGTTCCTCGTTATTTTGCATTGGTCGTTGGAGTTGCTTACGAAGCCTTAAGATTCAGAGCGTTGTCTTTGCTTGGTTCTAAAGTCCAGGGCGCTAGTGTATTTGCTCAATCATTAGCTTTGACCTCCGTTCAAATGGTTGGTACCATGAGATCTACTTCTTTGGCTCCATTCAAGCAAGTTCCAAGTATGGCTGCTGGTTTACCTCATTTTAGTTATGATTACATGAGATCATGGGGTAGAGATGTCTTCATATCTGTCAGAGGTTTGTTATTGGCCACTGAAAGATTTGAGGATGCAAGAAATCACATTTTGAACTTTGCAGCTACATTGAAACATGGATTGATACCAAACTTGTTGGATGCAGGTAGAAACCCAAGATATAATGCCCGTGATGCTGCCTGGTTCTTCCTACAATCTATTCAAGATTATATTGAATTGGCACCAAATGGTGAAAATATCTTAAAAGATAGTGTCAAAAGAAGATTTCCATTGGACGATAGATATATTCCACATGATGACCCAGATGCTTTCAGTTATGAATCTACAATTGAAGATGTGATTTATGAAATCTTAACACGTCATGCCAAAGGTATCGAATATCGTGAAGCTAATGCTGGTTCTAGATTGGATTCGCAAATGAAGGATGAAGGATTCAACGTTAAAGTATCTGTTGATTGGACCACTGGTCTTGTCCATGGTGGGTCCCAATATAATTGTGGTACTTGGATGGATAAGATGGGTGAGAGTGAACGTGCTGGCTCCAAAGGAGTTCCTGGTACACCACGAGATGGTGCTGCCATTGAGATCAATGGGTTACTGAAAAGTGCTTTAAGATTTGTAATTGAATTGCACTCTAAAGGTTTGTTCAAATATAAAAGTGTTGTTGATACCTCGCGTTCTGGGGATGAGATCAGCTTCAAGGAATGGAACCAGCTAATTCAAGATAATTTTGAAAAAACTTATTATATTCCACAAAATCCTAAAGATGACGATTCTCATATTGTTGATCCAAACATTGTGAACAGAAGAGGCATTTACAAAGACCTGTTCCGTTCAGGGAAACCATACGAAGACTATCAACTAAGACCAAACTTTGCAATTGCTATGACTGTTGCTCCAGAATTGTTCAATCCAGAGCATGCATTGATCGCTTTAAAACTTGCAGATCAGGTAATTAGGGGCCCATTGGGCATGAGAACTTTAGATCCTTCAGATTTGAACTATAGACCGTATTACATCAATTCTGAAGATTCCGAAGATTTTGCAACGTCAAAAGGAAGAAACTATCATCAAGGTCCAGAATGGGTTTGGTGTTTAGGCTATTTCTTGAGAGCATGGTACAAATTCCATTTCAATCATGGTTCAGAGTTCAAAAAACAGGATGGTTCCATATCTGCTGATTTATACCAACAGTTGTTTTCTAAGTTAGTTGAACACAAGAAGTGGATATACAATAGTGATTGGGCAGGTTTAACAGAATTGACAAACAAAGATGGTTCGTTGTGTAATGATTCTTCTCCAACACAGGCCTGGAGTAGTTCATGTTTGATTGACTTGTACTTAGATCTTTGGAGAACCATTTGAATAGAAAGAGATGCTGTATTTAAAGTATTTTGTATTAAAGAGAAAAAAAATGTACCCATAATTAGTGAATGTAGGCTATGGTGTCCGGATGTTTGCTCTTCTCAATATTCGGGAAAACGCGATAAGCCAATCAAACAATAACAAAGGCGAATTTATTTACAAAAAGCCAGCATTAACAGAAGGTTTAGTTTTTTGCAATCATCAAAACAGCAACATTTCCGCCACTAGATCCACAATAAACAACCAAACTGTCTCCTCTACGCTGAAAATAACAACAAAAGGGGCCCTCACTTCACCCCTCTCCTGCTTCAACGCCATCACAGACAAACAACAATGTCCACCACGCATAAGGAGCAGCAGGATAAGCTGGGCCAGGTGATTCAAAATTTCTTCTTGAAAGCCACTAACATCATTTTACAAGCACGAACGTCACCGCTGCAAGATTCCAATTCCAACTCCAGCCACAAGGCCAATAAATGGTTCAATATCGAACTGCAGGATAACAACGCTGATGACTTACGATACTGGAAGACCTCCTTGGGAAATGGCACATTGAACCCTTTGACACCCGCTCCAATCATTGTAGAAATCTACCTTGATTTGAGAGAACTCACAATCAAACAATCATTGGTGCTAAAAGATGACGAACAGAACAATTGGAACATAAACACTAAAAAGACAGAAATTGTCATGGAAAGATGGTTGATTGAAGTTGACCCTTCAGTTGTCGATGATTTAGACGTTGAGTTACCTTTGCTTTACAAAAAGCTCATCATCACTTTCAGATACCTGTACACCATTGCTAGGCTCTTGCCGACAGCACAATTATTCAAAAGACTCGAGAAGGTTAAACTTACTAAATCACCCTTGAAGATTGGCGCCAGAGTACTGGATGGTAACAGAGCTATTGTTTCAAAAGGCCGTATTGGTCTATCACGCCCCATAATTGCTAATGAGGACCACCTTTTGAACAAACATGTGGAACCCGTGTCGACACCGGTTGGATTACTCAAGATCTCAGTTGCTTATAGGAAACAAATTGATTTCGAGCTGATTGATAATGAAGAAACTCTGTCATCACATTTTATAAACATGGATAAAGCAAAGACAAACAATAATAGCAACAGTAACAGCAACAATAACACTAATAACACATCATCATCTTTACAACGAAAGGCTTTCAGATCAGGAACGGTATCACCTCCAAGAAGTTCATCACCTCGTCCAAATGCATCCATAATTAAATCATTAAAAGTTCAAAGAGGAAATTCTGTTGGTGCAACTTCAGCAAACATTCCACCATCTCTACCAAAATCAATCACATCATCCGTTGGTTCAACCTCACATTATGTGCCTATTCCTGGTACATCTCTAACTGACCAACTATGCTCAAGTGGGAGTGTTCCCAAGTACTCTTCATCATTTCAGAAAATTAATCGTCGTTCAAGTATAAGGAGGTCGTCGAGTATTGATCGTGGTTATGGAGGAACACCATCAAGCCAAAAGACTCCAACAAGCGGTGTTGGATCAGATGAAGATTTGAAAGATTTTATGAATTTACTTGATTCAAAACATGATCTAAAATTGAGTTATACACCAGACATTCAAGATTCTTTGGGAAAGTTTCAATCAATGAAGACTAAGAATGACAATTTGACCGAATCATTGACTCAAAGTATATATAAAAATAACCCGCAATCACAATCCCAGTCGCAGTCCCAATCCCCACAGCTTTTAGCAGGATCATCACCAACTGCATCAAGCGCTTTGCAATCTCTATTACAATATTCGGGCTCGCCGAGATGGGGTATCAATGCATCAATTACCAAAAGACTATCCGAAGGAAACATTTCTCAAGACTCACTCATATCGAAGGAACCATCCCCCGCGAGATATCAAACTCGGAATCTATCAGGATCACCAGCATCTAATATCATGAGACAGAGTAATAGTCGTTCTTCATTCTCCGTTGTGGGCCCCTCGAATCCAACCATCGCCACTACCACTACAACAGCCAAGATGCACAGACTTCATGATGAGGCAAGAAACACGAGCGATCAAGTCACAGTGAACACGAAGAACGATGAAGATGAAGAGGATGATTTGTTATTCGCTATGAGTGACATGAACTTACCAAAGACATGAACAAGAAAACAAAAGATAAGAATGAAGATGCATGGCAAGATAATCGCTAATGAGCTATTAACACAAATAACGTTATCTATAATCCCACCCCTCCACAAACAATACACACCATTTTTGCATCTACACCAGAAGAGTACCACTCAGTGTGCTGACGTAATCCCAATAGTAATGTTTTTTAACGAATCAACGCTCTCGAATTTTCAATTTGCAAATAATTGTTCGAAAAAAAAAAGCCAAAGGTTGCAATTATACCAAAAGAAAACACCACATTACAAGTCTTCTTCATCCATCCAGAATGCTTTCTCAGAGACTCGCTTTCGCCTCCAAGACCGCTGCCTCCACCAGAAGCTATGCCACAAAGGTGGTTGCCTCAGATTCTACCGGCAAGATCTCCAGTTTGACCGTCAAAGTTAACGCTGGTTCTCGTTATGCTCCAAAAGATGGTGTTTCCCATTTGTTGAGCAGATTCAACTTCCAAAACACTCTACAAAGATCTGCTTTGAGATTGACCAGAGAATCTGAACTACTTGGTGGTAATTTCGTTTCCACAGTTGACAGAGATTCCATCTATCTAACTGCCAACTTCCTAAAAGAGGCTCTACCATATTTTGTCAATGCTATTGGTGATGTCTTGTACAAGACCTCATTCAAAGTGCATGAATTTCCAGAAATCGTCAAACCAGCTGCCAAGTATGATTTGAGCCTTGCTCTTGCCTCCCCAACTTTCCTAGCTGATGAATTGTTACACTCTGCCACTTTCAGAACAGGTCTAGGTAACCCATTATACTACGATGGTGTTGAGAAAGTCTCTTTGGAAGATATCAAATCATTCGCTGACAAAGCTTACGTTCAAAACAACATTGAGGTCATCGGTAAAGGTGTCAACCAAGCTGATTTGACTAGATTCTTGGGTGAATCTACTTTCTACCAACTACCAGTTGGGGAATCTCTAATTACCAAATCTGCACCAAAGACTCATACTGGTGTTGAATCCAGACACAGATCTGCCGGTGTTTCTGTTTCCGCAATTGCTGTCCCAGTCAAAGTTGCTGATTTCGCCACTTACGAAGTGTTGACCAAATACGTTACTTCTCCACTGTTCGAACTATCTTCTGTTGTTGAAGCCAAATTCAACAAATACTCCGATGCTGGTTTGTTCACTTTGTTTGTCAAAGGTGAACCATCTGCCGTCTCTTCAAACATCAAGAAAGTCGTTGATACCTTGAAAGCTGGTAAAGATATCTCTGTTGCTTCTGCTTACACTGCCACCGAACTTGCCATTGCTAATGAAAATGCTCTAACTCCACTGGAAATTGATGTCTCCAAGGTTAAAAGCTTCAAACTGGGTGCTTTCAACTACGTTGCTGTTGGTGATGTTAACAACTTGCCATACGCTGATGAATTATAAATTATGAATTGAAGATGATGATGTTCGAAGAGAGGAAGAACTAATTTAAAAAATTAAAACCGCACAACTGTACATTTTTTGACATAGAACTACACAATTGAATACAAATTGGAACCAAAGAAAACCTATTTATTTTATATTTACCCTTTTTTTTACTGAAACCCTAGCCTTGAATTGTTTATATCCTTTTTTTCAAAAGATTTGAGAACTTGGACATATCTTTGGCATTCTGAAACATTGTATATGTCTCAACTTATTGAGAGTGGGGTTGGAAAGGATGACTATAGTACACGGTGGTTTGCAATAGAACTCATACACTGAGATTATCAAATATTTGTAGTAGTTCTTGGTAGTTCGCATCTCATCAACTCGACTCTTCTTTCAACTCCCGTATGTACAGCACATTATTACATCTGATGAAAAGGTCGTTCCCGAGCACGGTGGTCTTACCGTCCGCAATCTCTTCCGTGTCTGATAGTAAGAAGTTGAAGTAGTTATCACTTGATTGGAGTGTTCCTTTATAACTCTGGTTATTGAATTTCAACTTGACCAGAACCTTGGATCCCACGAGGTCTTTAACAAATGGTTTTGGATTTATTGGCTGGAGCTGTGGCGTGGACATCTTTATGTGACTTCCAGAGGAGCTGGCGCAAGAAAGAGATTGAAGAGAAAGAGGTTGGGTCGTGTTGAATTTTCTCTTGTTTGGAAAATCCAGCGCTTAGTTGCATTACCCGGCTTCTACAGCCTGTGATTTGAAAAACATAAAATTGAGCGCCAATTCACACCAAAACAGTGCCACCCGCCAAAATTAAACAACAGCCGCCATCAAAATGTCTTGGTTTGGTGGGAATAATTCTGCTAATCTGGACTTACTGATCCACGATGCCACCGATGAGTCAATTCCGAACGGCGAGTTGGATCTGGTAAAATCGCTGGAGTTCACCGATCTTGTCAGAAGTAAGAAAGTCCCCCCAAAAGAAGCCATGAGAAGTCTAAAGAAAAGACTCACTGCCACAAGAAACCCCAACACCATTCTTGCGACGCTTGAATTGATCGACACCAGTATCAAAAATGGAGGAAATCACTTTATCGCTGAGATATGTTCTCGAGAATTCTTGGATTTCTTCAATTCCAAGTTGATTCAGGATGATGGAGTTTCATATCTTGTTTCCAATAAAGCCTTGAAACTCTTGCAAGAATGGGCAATTGCATTTTCACAGAAATCAGAATTCAGATACTTTGATAAGATCTACAAACAAGTGAAGTCTCAAGGTTATGATTTCCCACAAGCCTCAAATGAAATCTCTCAGAATTTCTTTGATTCGAACGTTCCTCCAGAATGGGAAGATTCGGATGCTTGTATGATCTGTTCCAATAAATTTTCAATGCTAAATAGAAAACATCATTGCAGAAACTGTGGTGGGGTGTATTGTGGTGAACATTCAGGTAAGTCGTCTCAATTAGTTGATTTGGGTATAACAGAACCAGTTAGAGTTTGTGATACATGTTATGATGAGATCAAATCAAAAAGAAAATCATCAAGAAGGAAGACGAAGAAAGATGTTGTCGAGGCTAGATTAAATTATGAAAGTGACGATGATGACGAAGACTTGAAAAAAGCCCTGGAGTTGAGTTTAAAAGAAAGTCAAGGCTATGCTGAGGCTCAACCAACTTATGAAGCACCAACTCAACAACAACATACTTCAACTGCTGACGATGAAGAAGACGAAGAATTGAAAGCTGCTATTGCTGCAAGTTTGAAAGATTTAGAAGATTCAAAGGAGCGCTCTCAACAATCACAGCATCAACAAAATCCAAATGGTCAACCTCCTTCAAGCGATGCATATGCAAACTTACTTCCACAATCTAATTCCACATATCAATCACAAGAACATTACTATCCTCCTCCTTCACAGCAGCAACCCCAACAACAACTTCAACGTCCACAAACGCAAACACAACCACAGGTTGATCCACAATTCATAAGACTCACACCACAAGAAGAAAATTCAATCAGACAATTCAACTCGAAAGTCCTTGAGTATCAATCCAACCCAACATATGATACACAACCGTTGACGGATGCATACAAGCAAGCCATTCCATTGCAGTTAACACTAGTTAATGAACTGAACGAGGCGTACACGAGACATGATAAATTTGTTGAATTAAATTCCCAAATTAATAACGTTATGAGAATGTATAATAGAATCTTGGATGAAACTATTGAAGGTGACAGATATAAGCAGCAGCAGCAGCAGCAGCAACAACAACAACAACAACAACAACAACAACAACAACAACAACAACATTATCAACAATATGCTCATCAGCAAGCACCACCTTCGCAACAACAATATACACCTCAACAAGAACAATCACAGCAATACACTCATCTACAACACGCTGTACAATCAGCAGCATCACCAATCCCATTGTACCAATCCCCAGTTCTTCAACAGCATACGTCAACATTGCCACAAGTTCCAACCTATCAAAAACAGCCATCCTCATCATCACCAATTCAAAACTATATTCAACCACAACATACTCAACAGTCAGCGATTTTAGAACCTTTATCTTATCAAAACACAGCAACTTCGCAACCTGAAACGTTTGAATATCCTCCACAGGATCCTTTTAGAGATCCTACTAATGGTGAAGGTGAAGGTGAAGAAATAGAAGATGATGATGAATATTCTGCACCACCTCCAATTCAACAACAAGACACCGAACCACAACCACACGTTCCGCTTCAACAGCCTGTTGATAAAGTCACTGATTTTAATTTCCCAAATGTTCCTCTGAAAAAACTTGATAAAGGAGCAATTGATGAAACAAATCGTAAACCTTTTGAAACTGTTCAAGAAACACCAAAAGAAGAGTTATTGATTGAACTTTAAAGTACATGGCGTTAGTGGTTATCCAATCAGTTTTTCCCCATCTTATTAGTATATTCCTGTACGTATAAACTTGTTTCTCTATTTATATATTTTTCCGGCCATTTTCGTCAATTCATTAGCAATTTCCTCTTCATCATTATTCGTGAACTTATACTCCACCACAGTTTTATTCACATTCACCCCATTAGTCTGCATTCTAGACTCTGCAAGTATGGCATTCTTCTTATCATGCCATATAACGTGTCTTTTCAAGTCATAATCCTTCTTGAATAATCTTGAGCAATTTTTGTAGATACATGGTAGAAGGGTTTCAGGTTTTGCCACTGTTGCAAATAATAAATCAGTTGCACAATTCCCTGTTTTGGACAGTAACGTCTCCACTCTTTCAGAACTTAGCACTTTCTCATCTTCATTCGTTTGAGTTCTCAATCTTGATTCTTCGAAAAAATGAGTCAACCCATTTGGTAAAAAACCATGATCTGAATTAACATGATTTAACAGTTCCTCCTTCTTCATGAAATCTTTTGGACATTCTGTACATTTCCATAATTTAAGCGCTTTGGAATCATTATGAACCAACATGTGCATTTTCAGGCCATCTTCACTCATACATGGTCTTCCACAAATTCCACATTTGATCTTTGGATGATCTGTTTTTCTATGCAATTGTAATGAAGACCACGTTTTGAAGCTCAGCATGCATCCACTAAAATCACATTGATATGCAGGTGATGCACCGTGATGTTTTTCCTTATGGTTCGCTAGTCTGTAAGGTCTGGGGAAAGTCTTACCACACTCGTTACACGTTAAAGTTTTTAAATGCAAAGATTGAATATGATGTCGTAGTTGTTGATGCTTGTAGAACGTCTCATCACACTCATCGTAAGTACACTCGAAAGATTTTGTATGTGTGACCTCGTGTCTTTTAAGATGCTGCTTGGTATTGACACCTTTCCCACATATTGAACATTTGAAAGGTTTTTCGGCTGAATGCGATAACAAATGTCTTTTCAAGTGGTCTTCTCTGAAGAATGAACTGGTACACAAGTCACAGCTGAAAGGCCTTGAGTCTGTGTGTGTCCTCTGGTGCTGTGTCAATAAACTTGGTCTGGAATAGATCTTATCGCATCCTTCGTAATCACACGAGTATATCTTTGGCCGTGATGAGTTGTTTGAAGATGACCTCGTGGAAGTCATCGATGAGCGTGGAGTTGTCGACATCAATGAGTCAACTTTCCTGCCGCGTGATGGTGGGGTTTGTGACATCTCTCTCGATCTCTATTGAGCTTCCCTCTCTTTCCCAATAACAACAAAGTCTCTTCTTTAGATTATCCCGTTAAAAACAAAGTAAACAAAAAAAAAAAAAAATTCCTTATGTATATCTATTGCTGACGTAATCACAGTACATAAGCAATTTTTTCTCTTTCGCCTAAACGAAGAACAAACAAAAGGTTTGATACCCCGCCAAATTTTTCACACTTTGATTAGGTGGATTGTACTGAACACGAAGATCATGAGTTTAGGCGTCAGTCCACAACATTTGACGCCAACACAGCGAGAGGTTGTTTCTGGGCTCAGTGCCGGTTTCATCACCACTACAGTAACCCATCCTTTGGACCTTCTAAAAATCAGACTTCAATTGGATCAGACTTCAACCTCACATCGACAATCTTTGCAAAGGATACTGAACACGATACGATCAGATACTTTGAAATCCACTTTACAGAACACCTATCGTGGGATCTTTCCCAATATACTGGGCTCCTCTTCAGCATGGGCCATCTATTTTGCATCGTATAGACAGTTCAAAGATTATACCCATACGCTTATAAAATCAACAGATTTTACCAAAGATTCGAACTTACAGAGCTATCATTACCTGGTGAGTGCGTTCAGTGCGGGTTTTGTTACTGCATTGCTGACCAATCCGTTCTGGGTTCTGAAGACTAGGATCTTGAGTACGAATAGAGATAGACCCGGTGCGTATAGTGGGATCGTTGATGGTGTTCAACGTATCATTAAAGAGGAGGGTGTGAAAGGTTTTTGGAAAGGTCTAGTGCCGAGTCTGTTGGGAATAAGTCAAGGAGCTTTACAGTTCACTATCTATGACACTTTGAAGTATCAGTACAGAGGAGACGATTCAGATGGAAAATTACAAATAAGGGAATATATCCTGATGAGTTGTACCTCCAAGATCATCTCTTTGATCATCGTGTACCCATGTCAACTATTGAAATCAAGACTACAAGATTATCAAAGCATCAGGAATCAACAGACCATGATGCAAGCATTCACAAGCATCTATAAAAAGGAAGGCATAAGCGGGTTTTATAAAGGTGTTTTCCCCAATGTTATTAGAGTTCTACCTGCAACTTGCATCACTTTTAGTGTTTATGAGCAAATCCGAAGATTAACCTAACTATTTATGCATATTGAAAAAAAACACTACAAAACAACTTGTAATTACATAACAACCCTTTTTCTTAGAATACTTTAATCAAACTAATAGACATTAAAAAGGGGAAAGGAAGGGATTTAGTAACCCAAAGTAGCCAATTGCTTGGAGACTTCAGAGTCGGCTTGGGAAGCTTTAGCAGCCTCGATTTTTTTGGTCAAAGCCTTCTTCTTAGCATAGTATTCAGCAGCTTTAACAACACGTTTCTCTTCAAGTTTGGCGACAACATCGCTGTATTTCCAACCGACAGATTTTGACAAATCACCAAGAGTAGTGTATTTTCTACCTTGTTTCAATCTCAAAACTCTCAAAGCTTGTGGGACGACAACTCTCTTCTTCTTGTCGAATGGTGGTGGAACACCTTCAAAGACTTTCAATCTTTCAAGAGCAGCTTTACCACGAGCAGTCTTGTGTGAAATCATACCACGGACAGCTTTGTAGAAGATTCTGGATGGAGCTCTGAAATGGAATGGACCTCTGGTTTTGTTGAATCTGGTACCTTTTCTCAAGTAGTCATGGTATTTAAGTTTGGTTCTGAACAATTCACCAGAAACGTTCAAAGCTTCGGTTCTAACAACAACGATTTTTTGACCGTTCAACAATTGTTTGGCAACAGTTGAAGCAAGACGACCTAGAAGGTGACCTTTACCTGTTGAAAAATTTGTTAGTATATGATTTCTGGAAAAGTAAGAGTGATGTGGAGGTAGTGATTTAGGGTTGTATTCTTTAGGTGTCTTATTTTTTAAAGTTGTCATTCTTAATTTGATGAGTGTTGGAAGAGTTGATATTTGTTAAAATACTGCTCCAAGACTGAACTATCTCTTGCCTTTCTGTAACTCTACCTCTTGTTCATGAATTTGACGCTATCCTGCAACCTTCAAATCTCACAAAATTATTCACTCTTCATTTCTTAATTCTCCCTTCCATTCCACAATAAAAATATTCCGTTTGAAACATCACTGCCTTCACTTCTATTTATCTGAGACATACCATCAATGACAACGACTGGGGCGAAAGTGCTCATTTTAGTGTTTGATGTTGTTCTACTTTGTTGAACTAATAAAAGCTTTGAAAAGTTGTTTTGTTTTAAATTTTGCGTTCCCGCTTACTTGGAAAATTTCGGTAAGAGCAACACACAGCCGCCAACAAAAAAAAAACCACAAAAACCCGCGAATTTTGGCACTTTGCAACTTTTTTCGGGCTCTCGAGACTTCCACCGTTGGCGGTAAGCGCAGCATTTTTTTCATATAAAACCTGAACATCTCTGTGGAAATGAGAAACTTCTGTTGTTGCCCTATGCTCAGTCACGTGTACAGTAATGTACTACAACAACAAAATGAGTTTCAAATCACAACATTTATTTCTTTATTACTAACACGATACTTTTTATCAACATAGTAATCCAACATAAAAGATGAGTCTTTTATGTTGGGTGCTAGAACAGAAGTGAGATCTAAAAGACAAATGTTTAAACCTGTCATTTCTTTTATCAACTTCTTACAAGCGATCAAAGTCCTGTTAAATGAGGAATGAATTTTCAAACGGTCCAATCGAGTGAACTCCATCTCTTTTAATAATTCACAAGTATTCACTATGACTATCAGTCCAACTCTTTCTGTGACTTCTGTTTGTAATCGTTCATGAATGCTTTCAAGATCAAAACACTGACAGTAATGAACTCTTTCAAGTCTTTTGAATTCAATAGATTGAGAATCTAACTGCTGTGATGATGACATCAATTTGGTTTGTAATATTTCAAATGGTGCTCCAATAGAATTATCAATCCAAAGAACTTCGTTGAGTCCTTGATGCTCGCTTATAATTGATACAATCGCATTGAACAGGGTCTATCAATTGGTTGTGCTATTAGTACATCAATACCTGGCTGTTTTTTTACAATTTGAGTTCTTACCTCGAATCCCTTATCTAACGCTGTTTCACAGACAATTGACACAAGTCCATCTAACTCAACCTGGGCCATGCTCTCCTGAAGAGCTAATCGTCATGAATCAAATCCACGATCAACTAACTAGCTAGAAGCTGCGATAAGAAAAAGATAAAACTCCTGACGCGTTCACTATCGTTATGCCCTCGGTGTATCACGTGCTCAAGGTATTATCCGGTGCACATGATGCTTTGTACACAAAATAAAATAATTTCGCGCATAGATCTCAGTCGCGTGATTTGATGTATGTCTGTTTCTGTAGTAACTAAACTTATATCTGAAAAGAAGGGAAAGAAGAAAAAAATCCCCCATACAACAAATTAATACCGCGATAAAGAGAAGAAAGATAAAAAGGACGCAACCAACTTAAGACAAACCTCCCAAGTTAAAAAGAAAAAACAGGAATTAGAACTAGTTGTATCCCTGTACTTGAACACCAAACACATACACACAACTGACATTCATTTCGTAAACCATGGCATCCATTTCTGAAGAGCAATCTATAGTGACGCGGGATCAAATTGTTCTCCTATACCAATCATCATACAGGGAAACGATCACAACACAAGATTTTATCGACTCCAAGAATATCTCTCATGACTTCAAAACGATACGAGACGCTACTGTTTCAGATTTACAGTCGTTGGTTTATAAGTCCTGGGATAAGAGTATCATTGGGGTTGAAAATCCACAAAAACAATCACAGTTAAGATTGATACATCTTGGGAGACAGTTGGATGATGGGAAAATACATCTCGGTGATTTGAAATTGGATTTAAGTGATATCATCCACGTCACCGTAAGACCTTTGGAAAGTTTGAGTTCAAAACCTTCGAGAAGGAGAAAAGGTGATAACAATACAGATCTGACTGGTCGTGAAGTTGAGATTAGTGGGAAAGGATGTTGCATCATTTCATGAATTCATTATAGTCAAAATTTCAAGTTCTATTCATCATATAGCTGTCAATCACTCCTAAAGTTAGTATCAGTAATTCTGTTATCTTGAATGTCCGGACTACTTCTTTTTAGTTCATGTTTGCAACCTAGTTTGCTCTTACATAGTGAAGTACCGACTACATCCAAATCAATTTGTGGTATACTTATATATTACAGGACACGAAAATTGAATGCATATCACTTCTTTTTTTCTTCTTCTTTACTTTTCCTTCTTTTGCAGTAGTTGTATTGATCAAAAATTTATAGAACAGCATCTATCAAGCAAAACGATATTTAAGCAACAATGTGTCTTCACAGCAACTCTTATCTTTCAAAACTTTGCACAATCAACAGAGAGTGGAAAACTCATAATTTTCATAGCAGAAGAGTTCATCATTTCTTGAATCCTTTAGCCAAATCAATATTTCTCAGATCTCCAACATCTTTATCTTTACCTTTCAGATTCAATGGACTATCTGGTAAGAACCCACCTTTTGTTGGTGTCTCGCCATTTTTATCTTGACTTTGAGGAACATCTCTAGTGTTTTGCCCAGGTTGTAATGGAGTGCTAAATTGAACAAAATTCCACAGAGCTGGAGAACTTTGTAAATTGTTATTCGAACCCTGGGCTCCTCCGTTAACATCTCCATTCCCATTATCTTGAGATTTTTTGCGTGCTCCCCTATCTGGTGTATAAGCTTCAACAGCACTAACTGAAAATGATTTTGTTGGAGATGTAATCAAACCAAACTCCAAATTTGAATTGGTCGTTTCTTTGGTGTCATTATTAGTGGTGGAGTTATTGGAAGTCGTAGTTGTATCATTCTTAGGTTGTTGATCATAGTACAATTGTTGGAAAATCTTTGGTGGAGTATCGGTTGAAGGTTTTGATTTGATTGGAGATGAGAGTTGAGTATTAGCATCTGTAGTTTCTTGACCCGTAGATATTGGTTTCACTTCTGTTCTATCGTTTGATGTTAACGATCCTTGAGTTTCTGGTCGTATCTCTTGAGTCTTTATATTATCTTCATGTTTTCCAGAAATGGCCGCATTTGTTTGATTGCCTTGTAATGGCTGTTGAATAGGAGGTACCGATGGAGGATATGGAAGTTGTTGAGCATAATGGTTTTGTTGAGGGAAGATACCAGTTGGAAAAGATGTATTTGAACCAACCGACGAAACTCGGCTGTGTTGATACGTTTGACTTGGTGTTGGTTGGGGAAGTGGGAGTTGAGATCCTGATGATGGACCTTGTAAAGGAGGAAGTTGTGTTGGGTTATATACATAACTTGGTGGAGGTGGTGGAAATGGTTGAGCTGGGAATGAATGATTCGGAGCTGAATGACCACCGGAAGCCATGAATTGTAAAGCTTCCTGTGACGTTTGACGTCTATGCTGTGGGTGCTGATGTTGAGGATGAGGTTGAGATTGATGGTGAGGCGGATGGTGACTTTGCTGTTGTGGTGCAGGTGGTGGTTGTTGTTGCTGTAATTGACCCAACGGACTTGGAATACCAGAGCTGGTACCACTTGCTCTCTCAGCTTGTGAAGGAAGATCATTATGAATAGCGAGATGTAGTTGCAATTGTCTTGATACTGAGGAACCTCTTCTGACTTTTGACAAAGAACCACTTTGAAATTTTTTCAAAAACTCATGCTTGTAACTATCACTGATTTGCCATTTCATACCTTTACCAGGTTCACTTGCTCTTCTTGGTACTTTTTCAAAAGCTTTGTTCAATGACAAATTATGTCTGATGGAATTTTGCCATCCACTTTTGGAGAACCTGTAAAAAGCATAACGACTAGAAATCCAATCATAAATCTCAGATAATGACAAGACACCTTCTGTGTTGGACAAAATCGCTTGAGTAATCATTGTAGCATAAGAATATGGAGGTTTGATGTCACGGGATTCATCTTTGGATAAATCACTCTCGCTGAGGTTACCTCCACCGTTCAAACTTCCGGAACTATTATTTCCAACATTTGAATTTGAGTTATTAGAATCATCACCGTTAAACATTTGAAAAGCCTTCAAATTCTGATTGATAGAACTTGGAGGAACATTTTTATTCTCATCCCACCAATAACCATTATTTGAACCAGAAGTAGATGGAAAATTTGATCTTTTGTTTTTAGGCTTTGGTAGTTTTGATCCAATCAGAGCCAAGATAGAAGCTGAAACTTTTGGTGTGGCATCAGGAAGAATAAACATCATTTGAGTTCCACCAATATCAACAACAGCACCAGAATATAATGGTGTTGGAGTGGACCCTTGACCGCACTCAACTTTTGCACCGTCAACTTTTGCACCATTTCTACCTAAAACATTGAGCTCCCATAGTCTGGTATCCAGATTATAATTGATGGTTGCATGTTGACGACTTACAACTTTCGAAGGACCTAGATCGATGTCAACTTGAGCTTCAGATTCTTTAGGTGGTTGATTATCAGTGTTTCTTCCAATGGAGATGTTCAAACTCTTGACGTAGAAAGTCCAATTGTTACCAGAGATTTTTGCGTACGCTTGGACTTCGGCTGCTTGATTCTTGTCATTGGCGTAAGTTTCAGCAACGATGGTTTTGGGCTCTGGGTAGGCAAGAGCCGCTATCACAGCATTGGCAAGGTCTTGCTGGTCCTCATACAATTGCCACTATTTGAATTAATGTTAGTAATTTATTCTTGCTAAAGTGACGCTTTTTTTTTGTGATGTTGCTCTTTGTTTCTCTCAAAAGTTGATTAAATGAAACAACTCCCAGTTGACAGGTGATGAACGTCAAAAGGGCAGCGAGTGGTGAGACGAGCACCTTCACAAAGTGGGTCAATTGGTGCGGATACTCACGTTGTCGACTTCCTCATAAGCTCTTTTCTTGGAATAGTCGGACATTGTTAGAGCTCAGGGCAAGGAACGGGGGTGGGCCAGGTGAGATTTTCTATGGAAAGTGTTGAGTGGTGACAAATAAAAGAGCCTGTGGGCGGGAAAGACAGTTTTGAGAGATTTATGAGGCGAGTAGGCAAATGCAGCTGTACTATGGGTAAGTGAACAGGGCAATAGCGCTTTAGTGGGGAGTCTTTGTAGTTTTTTTACGGACTATTGGTTGCAAATTTAGTTTTGTTGTTGTTTTTGTTTTGTTTGTTTTTGTTTGAATTTTTTTTCTTCCCTCGCAAAAGTCGCTAGAAAAAACCGAAAAAAATGAAAAGCGAAAACCTGTGACGGCAACCTGTCGGTTGTGGGGACCATATATCAGATTGGGCCGATGGGGATGTTATCCATTGAGAAGCGTAATCTTAAGACGCGCGTAATGAGCAAGTTCTAGGAAGAATGCTACAAAAGTAACGAAATTTGTCCTAGAGAGACTTGCGAAACCACCCCCAATTTTGACCTCCCGTTCGCTTTGTTTTGCTTTTTGCAAAAGTAAACAAAAATAAATTGTGGATAAGCGCTGAAAAAAGAAACTTTTCGTAATTTTTTCACAATTCTTTACCTCTTTTGGTAATTGCCTAAACTGGGAGATTTACATTTAAACTAAATGTTTTTCGAAAGTTTGGTTATCGAGACTACTATCATGTCTTTTCAAAATGCAGGTGAGCTTTCTCTTTTTTCATTTGCTATCGTACAGGTCTATAAGCTATCGCACTGATGCTTAAAGGTTGTAAATTATGTTTCGTATGATGTATAGGGATGTGATGTGTTCTGTTTGTTCATGGTTCTTCGGCAGAGTAATCACCTTCACTTAGCTTTTCTGTGAATTTATCTTCAACGTGTAAACATAGGTCGACAAGATCATCTAAACCTTTATGAAGAGCCTCAACGGCAGTGGTACCACCATATGTTTGGATACGGATGTTAAGTTTCGTTTCAGATGGATGAGGAATGGAGTAACCACAAAACTCAACTTCTGGGCTGGTAATTATTCATGTGGTTAGTAATTGGGACCCAGACATTATTATACATTCTCAACTTACTTTTTCATTATTATGTATCTCAGGGCATTACCTAGAGTATGATCCTCATCACTTATTTGAAATGATGCAGCAGTACCGTCTTCGGTAGCACCAGGAAGCTGTATTCAAGTTAGTTTATGTGTTTGAAGTTTCAATCAATGTCCCATTTTGGGGAGGACTTTGGAAAGGTTAATTTACACTTACAATCTTGATTTTTTCTCTATCCAGCCCTTCCTCTTCTTCATCTACATCTTCCATGGAGACGTCAACATCTGCGATTGGTTCTTCTGTATTAGACATTCTCAACGGGTTGTATATCGAAATAGAACCTTAGTCGCTCATCGGGTTCTTCACTTTCATAGGTAAATTTTTTTTTTTTTTTTTCCTAATCTGATTAGAAGTTACCCTCTTTCTCTTTTAAAATGTTCAGTCACGTGCAATATCACGTGCGATGGTCATCTGTCACTTGAATTCGGGCAAAGCAAAATTGGACAGAATTCCAGAAAGTGACAAAACAAAAACTTGAAAGTCACATCAAAAAGTTGTTGTTAACCTGACAACAAATCTCGCCCAAGTCACGCTGATTTACATTCAAACACTACGCAAAGTTTAAGACTCTAGAATTTCACCCTCTGAAACCTTTATTTTTGCTAAATTTACCAGACTTACCCCCCCTGTCTCAGTCAGCCATTATCTTGTGTCACCCATACGACCACAAGTAAGGAAAGCAGCAGGCAAAAAAATTCGATAACGAGCCTTGTTAGTATTTGGAAAGATTTTGTTTGAAACAAAAGATTGTTTACTGCTCACTCTATTCATCGATCTTGATAAGTTTCAGCCGTCAGAAAAGATCCCTTTCAGCCGTTGCAATTAATATTCAAGGAACTGCTCTCCAAAGAACACTCCTCTTGCCTCTCAAACAACTTGCGAATTTGGATATGGATGCTTTGGCTTTCAACAATAACAATAACAGCAACAACAACAATAAATCGAACAACGCAGACTCCTCTTCTCAGCAATCCAAGTCTGATTTCAAATATCGCACCACTAACACCAGTCCAAGAAATTACGACTCAGCATCCAGTTATTATCAAAGTTATGACCCAGTGCCTCACAGCATTATGAGCAACAACGTTTCCACTTCAGGCGATTCCAGTCATCACAGATCTTCTTCCAAAGACGATAAGTCCAGACAGGATTCAATATCATTTTACACCAATTTCGGAATCTCAGGGTCCAGATTCTCAACTGATTCTAACTCAAGCATCTCCAATTTTCTCAATTTACCAAACGCCAATGACCAGGGTCTTCTCTACGATAAGAATGGTAGAGGGATGTCTGTGATCAACAACTTATTTCTACCTCCAAATGGCCAGTCGCAGGGGCAATCGTCGGGTCAACTGCAACAACTGCAACAACAACAGCAACAGCAACAACAGCAACAACAGCAACAGCAACAGCTGCAACCACAACCACAACCACAAAATTTTCTTCCCTCCGGCCCAGACTACAGTTCTTATCAGATGAGAAGACCATCAGAGCAATTGGAACCATTCAATCCATCGATTAAACTCAAGAATCCGAGTTTCTCCAAAAAAAGCTCACAGTCGTTTATGGGTGGTAATTCATTTTCTGATACTGGAACATCAGATTTTGATTTCTTCAGTAAAAGAGACAGTGTGAGACCTGGTAGACAGTCCAGTTTCTTGAACTCTGGATCTATTGGTGATGGAAGTGATTTTGATTTTTTCGCAAAGAGAGACTCCATAAAGAATGTAGGGGAAGATGAAGTAGATTTCAAAGATCCCAATTTTGCATCGAATCTGAAAAGGGAGACCAAATCAGAACCAGATACCCCTGTGAAAGATGACGACAGTATCCCAAATCGTCCACAGACTGCCATGGATAATCGTGGTCCACAGGACAACTTCAGACAGCCAGCGTTACCAAATTTTGTTGATTTTGATCAAACTTTCCAAAAAGTACCAGTTCGTCCACAGACTCAACAAAATGTTCCCATTCAACAGCATCAACAGAAATTACTCCAGCATCAACGTACGCAGTTACACCCTGCCGTAACGTTGCCACAACAGCAGCAACATTACCAGTTCCCACCACAGACGTCTCCACTTCCTCCACCTCAGCACCAACTAGCACAACATCAACAACATCAACAACAACACCAGAACTATGAGTTGGTAGTTCCGAGACGTGACACGAAATCTCCGTCACCAACCTCATCTGATGGTGGGAGAAGAGTGAGAAAGAATGCAATTCAACCGATGACAGCAGTCAAACGTCAAAAAAAAGCAACTCGTAAAACTGCAGAAAATCCTCCACTTAAATCACCATCAACTCCACTGACTTTTACATCACCGAAGTTTCAAGGCTCTCCAGACTCTACTTCATCGCAGTATCGAAACAGCCGAAATAATAATAATTCGGATGAGTCTGGCCATGTGCTCCCATTACAGTCCAACAAGATGACTACAGATGATGGTCGTCCATTACTTGGTGCTACAAAAGTCGATCAATTGATGCTCGTGATCCAGGCTCGTAAGAAAGGTGTTCATGAGCAAATAGCAAGAGCTGATGACGGAACCATTCTTGATAACAACCACAATATCTTACCACAGGAGTCTGAGTTGGTAGGTGGCACTGATCGATTGCACACCGTGCCTGATAAACCACATGAATGTGAGTATTGTCATAAATGTTTCACGCAATCCACTCATCTTGAAGTCCACGTGAGATCACATATTGGTTACAAACCATTTGAATGCACTTTCTGTGGGAAAAGGTTCACACAAGGTGGTAACTTAAGAACACATGTGAGGTTGCATACAGGTGAAAAACCATACGTTTGTGAAACTTGTGGTAGAAAGTTCTCAAGAAAGGGTAATTTGGCTGCTCATGAACTTACTCATTCAAACTTGAAACCATTTGAATGTAGGTTGGATAAATGTAACAAGGCATTCACACAATTGGGAAATCTGAAAGCTCATCAAAACAGATTTCATTTGGGTACTTTGAATCAATTGACAAAGACACTTGCTGAATTGGATCCAAACGATATTTCAGTTGGACCTGAAGAACGTGAATTGTTGAATTATTTTGCCCATTTATACAAAAATTCCAATAGAGGTATCAGAGGACGTGGTAAAAGATCTGCAAAAGGAGATTCTGATACTAACGCTTCATCTTCCGAAGGTGCCAAGAATGATGGATCTCCTGTTTTTGGTGAAAATGAGTCCAACTTGAGTTTTGATGTTAATTTTGATAATGAGTTGGACGAGAAAGGAAGCAAGATTTCATTCAAAAATGTGAACTACCAAAGCTGAGCTTCCAACACAATCAAATCTCTTCTTATGAATCACGATTTTATCGACGCCTTCTCCCACTTCCCATTTTTTTCCTTCTTTCCACCGTTTGGGTGTTTTGTTTTTATACTTGTCAGTAATATCTATGCAACTACGAATAAACAAATGTAAATAAAAAAAAGCATTAGAAATTTCAAATTAATTAAAGAAGAAAGCATTACAATTCAAACCTCGAAGTGAGCTCGGCTCATGGCTTTTGATATGACTGTTGAGGTTGCTGAATGGTAGAAGCAGTTTGACCGGTGGTGGTAGTTGGGTTTCCAGTATTGTAGTACCCTTCATTAGCATTGGTATTGGTGGTAGTTGTGGTGTCGTAGGCCCCAGCGGTTCTTTGGTTGTACGTACCATCGCCATCGATAGTGTTAGTGTCATAAGCTGGGTCATGGACACGCGTGTTTGCACCAACAGCAGCCTCCACGTCTGCATTGTAACCAGGCTGGAAAGCTAAACCTTCCCTGCTCATCTTGACCCCTGTTTGGCTGCCAGGCTTGAACAGATTATTTGGATTGCTGTTTCCAGCTCTCAGTTTTCTAACAACGTTGAAGAACAACAGTAATGAGCTTAGCAGGAACAACAAGAAGCTGAAAGCAGCAAAAGCAGCTGCTGCTTTGGAGCTTCTGCAACCTGTAATTCTACTACTGGAACCATACTGAGAAATCTGTCCACCATAGCCTCCGCCAGAGTAGCTACCATAGTCATCGTAGGTGGTTCTCTTGCAGCTGTATCCACTATAGCGGGCAGCGACTGAGATGAACGATGCCAGCCAAAAGACGGTGAGCCATCCTTCCAGAATCATCAGTGGCCCAGCAATGAGGAACGAAGGGGCCAGAAAACCAACAAGAAACACGGCAATCAGATAAACGAGCGTAAACACTCCGCAAAAGACCGTGAATCTCATTCTTCTTTCACCAGACCAGTACTTATTTAAGGAACGACTAGCCAGAGCCAACGTGATGATGGCAAAGATGAACTGCAAGGCTCTCAATCCATAACGAATTAACGGGTTGCGACCGATTCTGTCTAGAATCCCCAAAAACCCACTTGACTGGGTGGTACCAGAGGATGTGGTTTGCTGGTTCTTCTCGTGATAGTGGTCCCTCGTTGGACTGTTGACGGTGGAGTTATCGTAGTCGTTTGTAGCTTGCATCTCTGTAAAATTTTTCTGAGCTATCTCAACAGCAGATTGTAGCTAGCCATAAGGGATGAAAAAGGTCAGAAGGACACATGGTCTTTTATAGTAGATTGGACTATGCAGATGGTCATCGCATCCGCTAATCTAGCAAATTGGGTATATTTCCAATTAATAAACTGAATTGGTATTCGCACCTTGTTTTATGTACACAACGGTCATAGATAAAACAAAAAATCTATTATTGCTGTTTTTGAAGTTTGACACATTTCTGAGCGAAAGGACTACCAAAAGCCGCTCAAATAAGTCATTAAGGCGTTGTTATTGTTGGCAACTTAACATAGGAGCAAAAGACTTCACTTGATATCGCGAGGTGAGTACATTTGTTCAGCTCTCCATCTCAACTTTAACAAGAAAGGAAATACCTCGGATTAACGATAGCAAACTTTGCCCTGATAAGGTTTTCAAAGTAGAATGACACACCTGTGTCCAGTTTCAGCGTAGATATTATTTGACTAATTACCTCCCATGAACTTGCTAAAGTCATTCTGATCCAAATCTGGCCAACTCCCCAGGTTTTCATAGTTAACACCGTCATTCACTCTATCACGAGTATTGGAATACGGCTCGACCTGAGCACTCTCCTCTGTCGATTTCAACTCAGTTTCCAAAGGGGTGTCACCAAAGTTGAAACCTGGTAGGTCCTCAAGACTCGCTGGGTCGTTGGTAGTGTTCAGACCAGATGGCAAATCACCTCCATTCAAACCAGGACCATTTGCACCGTTAGGTCTCTTCAGCATGTAAGGTGGTAGAAATCTTCCAAAAATTTGCATATCAAATTGGTCCATTATACCTGGCAAATACTCTTCTGTTTTATCTGCTGCTTGATCTGTTGGTTGTTGAGAACCGAAATTATCATAAATCTGTTGTTGATATGAAGTATTGGACTGTGAATGATCCGTTTGTGAAGGTTGATTGATGAAATTATCAAAGTTAGCTAGATGATCAAAATCATTCAAACTTTCCTCCAATTTTATCTCTTGGTATGGTGCCGAATTTTTCACCTCATTGGAAACTTTAAAATGTTCATTGGCACCAGCAGTCAAGTTCTGTGGAATCGGAACACCTTCTTGTTGATTCAAATGTGGCATGGCTCTTTGAATCTGTTGTTCGCGAAATCTCTGTTCTTCTTCCGCAGAAAGTGACGTATTTTTCTGATTCTCTGCCTCTAGTTGACGGTGTCTCCTCTCGTGTAATGTGGCTGTTCTTCTGTTCAATTGCTCGAACAAAGCGTTCAAAATATTGTAGATCCTTGAAGAAGCCATTGAACTATCTTTTAACAGCGTTAAAATTCCTTTACCTTTCTCAGCATCGTGTCTGATACCAATATAGTCTGGATGAAACTCATCAAATGGAACTTCATGAATATAATAAACCAGGCAAGCAACGGAAAAGAAAATCGTGTACATGGAGAACCAATACGATCCACTTAACATGTCTCTTTTGATCATATCTTGTGCCAAGTTCACCACGGTTCTTGCAACACTAATACAATTTTTGGCTCTTTGGATTGACAACGAGTCAACATTTGGTTGAGTTGTGTACTTTGGAGACACGTAATGAATAAATGGGCGATAAAGAACGATTTGAACGTGTAGAAAAGACAAATGAAGCACTCTATTAGCTTTGAAATATTGATATGATGGATCGTAACCTGGAATCAACTCCCTTGGTAGATTGGACAACCAACCTCTCAGTTGAAGTTCCATTTCAGACACTTTTTCATGAGATATGACTTTCAAATCCCTGTTGTTTGGGTAAAGACTTTTAACTATGTTGTTCAAAACCATGATCAAATGGGTATGGTTATTTGCAATACCTGAAGAACTCAATTTTCCTGGTTCTTGAGGTAAATATCCAGTTTCTGTGATGTTCTCATCATCTAATTCCAATGGCAAGTCTTGATCGATATCCTCGATTGCTATGGATCTCGGTAGTCCCAGCATGGTATTAACATAAATGTCCATCTTATAGATGGTCCAAAAAACTCTCTTTCTGGTCTCTATCTCTATTGGGTTGAATGGATGTTCAATTTTCCTGTGTAAACCTTCTCTTAGGGCAGATCTCAGCGCGACACCAATGTACGAGTAGCACGTTGAAAGTCTGGCTGAGCATTGCAAAAACAAGATCAACATGACTATCGTCTGAATCGCCAACAAATCTCTAGCATCTGTAATGTCAATCAGCTTTCTAGCAGCAACAAAGTACATATATCCCTCATCTTCCAAAAACTTGTCATCAACACCATTTTTCTTTGAGAACAAAGCTCCAACAGCCATCACTGAATAAGCCAGGGGCAAAAATTTATTCTGCTTGTTGGTATAGTTCTCTGGATCTGTCTCGTAAAGTTCATCTAAATCTTTGATGAAAGAGGGTCTGTGATAGAACCTAAACAGTATGCATGGTGATGACCACGTCTTAGCAACTAATTCAAGAGCAACGTTCTTTGGTGGAAGCATAATTTTAATCTCACGACCTTCATGAGATTCAAACGACCCATCAACGTTGGCATGAGGAAAGTTCACTTTTCTTTTCTTGTTTCCCAAGTCTGTGAATTGAGGGAGAGATGGGTGTTGTTTGAAATTGGACGATGACGGTGTGCTTGCATTCGAAAGAGGTGACTTTATATCTGTTTTGGCTCTATTGTTGTAATCTTTCACTAAATTATCGAGATCAATACTCTGTTCAAACTGTTCTCTGTAGCCACCATTAGTATAAGCATCTTCAAAGGCATCAACTTGAAAATTGACATCCAACACGTCGAGGTTCGGAAGCAAAAGGTTCAATATCTGTTCAGCATTTCTCAATTTCTGTTCTATGAGATGAACATCAGCTGTGGACTTCTTTCTGTTTGACGGCTGGTCATATGAACAATCATATGAGTACACCGTGCAATGAATACACGGCTGTTGGCCGTCGCACTTCACTTTCTTCTTTCGGCATTCATCACATGCTCTTGTGACTCTTTTCCTCTTCTGTGATGATGATTGTTGTGGATTAGTTTGATCTTGTGAAGTCTTCATGACTATGGGCACTTTATGAATGTATGGGTCCATATTGATGAGCTAAGAGAGGTCAAGACTGCTGTACTATGTCTCGGTATTATGAATAGTGAATTACCAAGATATGTAGAAGAAGAGTGTTGTAGCCTTTCAACGGAGATTAGATGGAGCAATCACAATATAGTTGAAGATGTCCAGATAGAGGTTGATTTCAAAATCCAATATGTTCCGAAATGGCCACAGCCGAATTAGATGCACTCAAAATATCGAATACCGTAGAACAGGTGAGTTATAGAAGAACACTTCTTTTCATTCTGCTGTAATTTCCAACTTCTGCTCAAAATTTTGACTGATGTTTTTTAAAAATTCATACATGTATCAAAAAAAGACCTAAAAGTGGCGCAAACAATGAAGCTAGTCCGAGATCGCTTCCTTGTCAGGACTTTCCGAAAGGGGTTATACTAGAAGGTTTTGGCGCATATTTGTTGGTCTTTGGCGCAAACTTGAGCTAACAGTGCAGCGAAAGGAAAAAAATTGAGCGGTTTGAGCAAATCACCAAATGTAGCACTGGTGAGTCTGATAGATCCCAAAGAGCGTAGAACAAACAGGCAGATTTAATATAGGGAATGATACATGCACGAAGTTATCGCTTGTATTGAAGTGAAAGTCATCGCCGGTTTTCGCAATTAGTTAAATTTCTATGACAACAGTTTAATTTGATTTATTAATGGAGTTTATATCAACTGGAAGGAACAAGAAGATTTGCTGACCCACTAGGGTGACAGTCTTCCATATACCTCAGCACATTATCTGAGAGGTCATCAAAAGCTCTATGCCACATGATAGTTGCGCCCTAGTTTGTCATTGCTTATTTAAGGAAATGCTAATGAGCTTTGCACCGCCGTGTCATGGATAGTAGTACCGCGTTAATATTTTCTCGTAGGAGGTGAACCGAAGGATGTTTTCTGAAAGCTACAACTTAGCCTCTAGTTGTACGTTAAAGATGCAACACTCCAACCACGCTTATCATGAGACATCTATCTTTCGAAATTTATCTGTTGTTGAAGCGACTTGATCAAAACAATAGAACTCAGGGTCTTTGTAGGAGTCCACCACGTTGTGAGGGCGACCAATGGATAAATTGGGAGCTGAGTTAATTTTTCCGGGAGAATTTGCCATGGACTATGAACCTGAGATTGGGACTCTTAACAATAGAATCGACTAGTCTTGTCAAATTCCAGTCCTAGCAGTTATGGTTAAGTCACGTGCCATTTGTTTGAAAATTCGCGAAACGTCTAGTACAAAAAGAAACTTATCAAAGATGGCGAGCCCGGGTAACACATATGTGCAAGAAAAAAAGAAAATTTTTTATATAAATCCAAAAATATATTTTGCCTTCTCTTTTTCATAAACTCAGAATCATAAAGTGAGATAACTTAAACAAAGATGACATACGACAACAACAGAGGCGGTTACGACCGTGGTAATGGATACAACTCAGGTTTCAACCAAAGAGGTGGTGACTTCAGAGGTGGTAGAGATTCTGATAGAAACTTTGGCTACAGAAATGATAACAACAGAGGCGGTTATCAAGGTGGCTTCCAAGGCGGCTTCCAAGGTGGTAACGGTGGTGATAGATTTGGTAACAACTTTGGTGATAACTTGCAGAAACAAAATTTTGATTTGTCTACCTTACCAAAATTCGAAAAAAATTTCTACTTTGAGCATGAAACCGTTGCTGCTCGTTCTGAAGCCGAAGTTAACGAGTTCAGAGCTAAACATGACATGAAAGTTTACGGTAGTGATATTCCGAAACCAATTGAGACTTTTGACGAAGCTGGTTTCCCTGACTATGTTTTGAAAGAAGTCAAAGCTCAAGGTTTCCCATCTCCAACTGGTATTCAATGTCAAGGTTGGCCAATGGCTTTGACCGGTCGTGATATGATTGGTATTGCATCCACTGGTTCTGGTAAGACTTTGTCTTACTGTTTGCCAGGAATTGTCCACATCAATGCTCAACCACCTTTGTCTCATGGTGATGGTCCAATTGTTCTTGTTCTAGCTCCAACCAGAGAATTGGCTGTTCAAATTCAAGTTGAGTGTTCCAAATTTGGTGCTTCTTCAAGAATTAGAAACACTTGTGTTTACGGTGGTGTTCCAAAAGGTCAACAAATCAGAGATCTATCCAGAGGTTCTGAAATCTGTATTGCCACTCCAGGCAGATTGATTGATATGTTGGAATCTGGAAGAACTAACTTGAGAAGAGTTACTTATTTGGTTTTAGATGAAGCTGATAGAATGTTGGATATGGGTTTTGAACCACAGATTAGAAAAATTATTGATCAAATTAGACCGGACAGACAAACTCTTATGTGGTCTGCTACTTGGCCAAAGGAGGTTCAAACATTGGCTCATGACTATTTGAAAGATTACATTCAAGTCACTGTTGGCTCCTTGGAATTGGCTGCTTCCCATAACATTACTCAAACCGTTGAAGTTGTGAGTGAGTTTGAAAAGAAAGATCGTTTGTTGAAACATTTGGAAATTGCTATGGCTGATGATACTTCAAAGGTTTTGATTTTTGCTTCTACCAAGAGAACTTGTGACGAATTGACTCAATACTTGAGAGGTGACGGTTGGCCAGCACTTGCCATTCATGGTGACAAACAACAACAAGAAAGAGATTGGGTTTTGAATGAATTCAGACAAGGTAAATCTCCAATCATGGTTGCTACTGATGTTGCTGCTCGTGGTATTGGTAAGTTTTTTTTTTCTTTTTTCTTTGGATTTATTAACTTTTAGATGTTTGCATTCATTTCATTATCAAATGTGATTACTACTAACTATAGAAGAACAAAAGAAGAAGTGAGATACATTCGTGTGTTGATTCTTTTCTTTTCATCTTGACAATCTTTGATTGTGTGTCTATTTTCTTTTCAACAGGTGAAAACTATTTGAAGATTTCCAAACTTACTTATAAGATTCTATATGAGATGACTATACTTTTAAAATGGAGCGCATATTGACAGAGATTGAGTTCAACAACATTTACATTAGACAAGTGAAGGCAAATTTTCGCAGAAAGATGGACAAAAATGTTTTTCCGAATTTTTCCTGATGGGAGAGAGAGAGAGACTATGGACTTGATTGGTGATAATACCCCCAGCCTTTTCAATCATCAGTCGTCATTCTCTATGAATGTTCTTCCTCGAGTCATTTTGAAAACTTCCTTGTTCTTGTGTCTTGTTCTGCCTTTACCTATTTGTTGAATAATTCAATACTTGCTTCATCTGACTGGGAGAATTATATTCTTTTCATTCAGATGGTTAATCAAATGCTCCTTTGAAGTTCATCTATAGAATTTTAATAAATTTGTTAAGACACCCCAAATCTTCTTTGATTCCATCGTTGAGAGAACGTTGACTCCATGTTCTTCTATTCTAAGTAGACAATTCTCTATTATTGAAAATCCAGTACACCCTGCAAAATTGAACTCATACTAACTCCAATTTCTATAGATGTTAAAGGTATCAACTTTGTCTTCAATTATGATATGCCAGGTAACATTGAAGATTATGTTCATCGTATTGGTCGTACCGGTAGAGCTGGTACTAAAGGTAACTCTGTTTCCTTCTTCACTGATAACAACTCTAAATTAGGCTCTGCTCTAGTTAAAATCTTGAGAGAAGCTAACCAACAGATTCCAGATGCTTTGCTACAATATGACAGAAGTGGGTTCCATGGTGGTCATCCACGTTACGGCGGTGGCCGTGGTGGTAGAGGTGGTAGAGGTGGCCGTGGTGGCCGTGGTGGCTTCGGCGGTGGCCGTGGTGGTGGCCGTGGTGGCTTCGGTGGTGGTCGTGGTGGTTTCGGTGGTGGTAACAGATATTAAATTATCTAGCTTCCATTTACAACCCCTCGCAACATTGGTTTCTATCGTTCTTGTTTGACTTATACTTCTGGGTTATGGTGCACTCTATAGAATCGTGCTTTGTTTAGATTTTGCTTTCGCTGATATATATTAATCTTTCGTATTTACGTGAAGTGTCTTTTGACGTAGATCGCATTAACCCCGCGAAAATGTCTGCTGGACCAACCGATTCTCGGAGCTGCTCTTCTAAAATTTTGAAGTCGACCGCCAAAAGCACTTGTTCAAAGCCACCAAAGAGGATCCAACTGGAAGATGTCTGAGACGCCGAGAACCTTAAAAGACATTTTGGATGCCGATAATGATGCAGATATTGAGAATGTGGAGAAACAGCTCGAGGAAGTGGATCATTTAGACCAAGTTTCACAGAATAAAGAAACCTTATGTGATGAATGTGATGATATGAGAATTGAAGTTGAATGTCAAGATTGTGAAGAGAGCTTTTGTGGTGGCTGTTTCGAACTGATCCATCATGGAGGGAAAAGAAAACAGCACCACAGTGTCAAATTGAATACGGCTGAACCTATCAAACAGAAAGATTCCCTTGAAGAAATTGTTGAAGATGGTAAAGATACAGCTGAGGAAAAACAAAGAGAGAAAACTTCCATGATTCCATCGTTTGGATCACAACAAAATAAGCTTCTCGTTGAACATATCAAGAAACAGGCACAATACATTCCATTGAGGCTCTCTTATGATGAACGTCATTTACTCCATCTTTTAGAAGCAGCATTGAGTGTCTCGGAATACACCGACAAAGTTGACATCTTGAGTTATACATCCAAGGCCAAGAGAATTGTTTCTCAATTGAAAGAGATGTGCTCTGTTCTAGCTGGTCTTGTCGTTGCATCGAATCTGAAAGCTGGGCAAAAACTGATTGAGAATAAGAATTTTGAAGATAATGCAGAATGGTATCAAAATATCTTTGAAATCGGAAGAAGATATAAGATTATGAATCCTGATAGAATGAGAGATAATTTCGGGAAACTATGCTATATGGTGATGGACTCCAGACTTCCTGAAATTAAAAGTAATATGGGATTCGATCTTTATAAGCCTATCAAAACCATTTACAGTTTGTTGAATTCAAAAGAAGATAAAGTTGCACTAGGATTATTGGATGAAGAATTGCTAATATATGCAACCGCTGAAATTTCACCAGTTGGTAAATCTAAACGTCAAATAGCATCAGAGATCAGAACGAAAGAAGTTGCAATTGAGAAACTTTCAGAGAAATACTCCTCAAAAAGTGGATTCACTAGAGAAGACATATGTCAAATACTGTATTCGATCGGTGATTACCATGCATACACTCATACAAATAGAGCTCCAATTCAGAGATTTTTACAGAGATTGGAACAATTCACAACACCTGAGGTCCAAAAAGAATTCAACATTGGTATTCAATACGGTAGATCCGGATCAAGATTGACACATGATCATGAGAGACAGCTTCAATATGTACAGCAGTCATTAACTCTCTGGTCTTTGATTCAGAGAGAAATGATCC